>CAUYPK010032873.1:0-75421 GCA_963574355.1 Loris lydekkerianus
GCCTGAAACTGCCTCTACCTAGATACAGCCAATGTGGTACCATGCCACTGGCCTGACCCTGTCACTCACCTCTTCCCCCGCCTTCTTTCCCTGCCCCTTCTCCACAATAAAAAAATAAATAAATTCAAAAAAAAAATAAAAATAAAAATAAAAAAAGAATCACTTAAACCCAAGAGTTTAAGGTTGCTGTGAGGGATGCCAGGGCACTCTACGAAAGGCAACATAGTGACACTGTCCAAAAAAAAAAAAAAAAAAAAAAAAAGAGCACCAGTTAATAATTCCTGAACATTTCCCTGTTCACCAAACATTCTAAGAGTTTTTGCATATGCCAACTAATTTAAACCACACAAAAACCCCAAGAAGTAAGTAACTATTCTTGTTTTGTTTTGTTTTTTGAGACAGAACCTCAAGCTGTCGCCCTGGTAGAATGCTCTGGCATCACAGCTCACAGCAACCTCCAACTCCTGAGGTTAAGCGATTCTCTTGCCCCAGACTACAGGTGCCAAACCACAATGCCCAGCTATTTTTTGGTTGTAGTTGTCATTGTTGTTTGGCAGGCCTGGGCTGGATTCGAACCCGCCAGCTCTGGTGTATGTGGCTGGAGGCTCAGCCACTTGAGCCACAGGTGCCAAGCCAAATAACTGTTACTGTTGTTTCATTGACAATAAACTAAATCACATGGCTGTTGAGGACATACATACCCAAGCAATCTGGCTCCAATAGTGCTCATAATTATTATACTACCTTCCATGTGATACATTCTCAATACTATCTCCTACATATAATTTATCAGCTTTATATGCAAATCTTCATAAAGTCTATCAAAAGGAACAATTTGTCAATTGCTCTATTTTGAATAATTACTAACATGCTTGAGTTCAAATCCTGGCATGATCATTTATTTATCTGCTCTGCCAGTAATTTAATCTCCTTGCCTTAGTTGTCTCACCTATACAAGGAGAGCACCTATCTCAAAATTAAGTGTAGGGTTTAAATGAAAAAAACCATTCCAGTTCTATTACTATCCCTAATAAGCAACTTGTATTAGCTGTCATTATAAAAACAATGTAATCACCATCATAAATTGTTCCTAAGGTATATTTCCTTTTAATCTACAAATAATACCACTGTATTTAAAACTTGCCTTTTAAAATCTCCTTTAAAACAGAATTCTGTAAAACTAACTTCTTATGACTATTACAGACATTAACTATTCCAACGTGTTTCTAGATAAAATTCTTGTGACATCATCACACTAGATTGAACTCTAGAAGGTGATTTCCACGAAGGCAGAAATTTTTATCTGTTTTGTAAACTATACTATTTCCATTACCTAGATCCTATAATGTTACTTGGCAACAATGCAAGTTTGTTGAATAAATTAGTAAAAAAGTGTTGAATCTCAAACAATGTAAAAGAAAATGCAGATAGATAATTTTTACACAAAAAGATTTCACAATATAAAAGAATATAAAAACCATTCCTTCCATATGATATGCTATTTTAACATGTCTATGTGATTACTAAGTAATAAATCAAATACTTAAGGATTTTATTATTTCATCTGCTATCCAGTCAGTAACCAAGGAAACCTCTGAAGGATATAAATGGCCTTACTTATTTCTTTTCATCTGTTTTCCTTCGTCTTCCCTCCAAAATTAGTTCTACCTCATTTTTAGAAGGCCAAAGATTTCAGTGGATGCAAATTTCCCTTTCCTAAAAGGAACTCTTATGTCTACAGAAGTATTTAAGTTATTTTCACATCAAATAAATAGAGCTTTTTAAAAAACAAATATTGAAGAAAACTGGCATTTTGTAAGTGGTGGTCATTATTTTATTCTTCACAATCTACTTAGTGAACACTACCCCGTGACTTAGGCATTGGGCTGAATGCTGAGCAAAAAAGGAAAACAAGAAAAAGCACTCCAGTTACTGGGAGAGATGGACATGGGAAGACATAATTATAAGTCTATAGGTCTAGAACAGAGGCAGAATCACAGAGGAAGGAGAAGCCAACTGCAGCAAGGGCGAGGACAGGCAAATAACTCACTAGGATAAATTCTTTTTCTAACCAAACTTTGAAGGTTACCCGAAGTTTGACAAGTGAGGAAAAGAGAAAACAGGCAGAGGGAGGAACAAATACAAAACCTCAAGCTATGACATGATCTGACACGTTCAAGAGGAAAATTTGGGGCCACTAATGTATAGGGTTATGGTTGAGGTTGCTGAGAAAAGAGGGTGCACAGCTGTCCAGAAGGAGAGGTACTCATTGTAAGGGGTCTTATATCCAGGCCAAGAAAGAAACCACAGCACTACTAAGCCTCCCTACTTGAAGAGGTTCTCAAAACTAGGCATTTCTATCAAAGAATGGCATGTGACAGGTGGTGAATAAGCAGGACCACAAGCCAGAGGGCTATTCAACCACAGGAGCTCTTCACCAGCACTGTGGCCATTTATTCACACTTCATCAAGCTCCCCAACTAGACAGAGAGCTCTTTGAGGGCAGGGGCTAGCATGTCTTAGGTACATTCCTGAGGTCTACTGCCACAATTCCTTTATTTAACAAAATGTCAATCACCTGTATCCCATGGGCTGCATGATGATTTTATGAGGACGTTTGTTATGTTTTGTTTTGCTTATCCATGGTGTCCGATAACTCAAAAAGTATGCACAGACTTTTTTGTTTGTTTGTTTGTTTTTGCTTATCAGCTTTCATTAGTGTTTGTGTATTTAATGTGTGGCTCAAGAGAACTCTTATTTTTCCAATGTGTGGCAGAAGAAAAAAAGAGTTGGACATCCCTGAATGAAATATTACAGTAAGCACTGGATACTCCAGATCTTATATCATCCTGTCCCAACTAATCTCAAAGTCTCTCTGAGAAGTGATACCTGAGGATGAGAAAAAAGCCAACTCCTAGGATTTGGAGTTCCTATTCTCTGCATGTATACTCAGCTGATGTTTTAACATTAAATAATCTCCTCTTTAATATATTTTTGTTTCAAGGTCTTTCTTTCCTTAATACCCTTTAATCTCCTAAGAATAGTTTTCCTCTTCTACAGTCTTCATTTTAAGGTACATCCCAAAACTCAGCTCAATCCATCATCTACTTCCCTGGAGACCTCCTTCTGCTCTGTTCTTTTGAAGGCGTATTTTGTTTAAGCCATATGCTTTTCAGATTGCTTTCACATAAGTTATTTGGGAGGCAACGCAGTATAGTGGTTAAGAGCGTGTGCTCAGCAGCTAGATATTTACAAGTCCCAAGTCCACCCTTTCCCCTCCCACGACAGGGATGTTACGCATCCAAAAGTATTCAGCATAACACCATAATTATGTTAGCTATTTTATTACTGATCATCAAACCGACATTCTAAGGAACTTAAGGCATGGATTATTACTTCACAGATTTGTTTTAAAGATGTTTGGAAAAAGTAAAAGACTCATTCAAGATAAGGCAGCCATTATTTCTAATTTCTGGCCTTGATCAATCAGCAAAGACACAGTATCAAACCACTAGCCCATGATTATCTCCACTTGAATGAGCTATTGTGGCTTTGTCAAAAATTAATCATCTTTCCACAAAATTGACTGGCCTTGAACTTTCACTACGGAGTTGCCTCAGAGTCCATCCTTTCTTTCACTCGTTTGTCCTCACTAGAGTCTGTCATCTATTCCTTGAAATGGTTGACAGACTGACCCCTGGTTTACTTCTCCGCCAGCTATCTTGGTCTATTTCAAACTGTATGTAGTATAGAGGGGCAAAAGAAAACCTAAACACAAGATTACCCTTTGACAATACAGAAAAATCATCACCAAGTAGACCAAAGCTATACAAAGTCACCCAAAAAATACCAATGGTTCTCAGGTCACAAAGACTTGAGGCAATATGATTAAAATTATTAAAATGACTTCAGAAGTTTGTCAATCTGAAGAGTGGTCAGAAATAAAGAGACAGAGAAAAGCATTCAGAAGGAAAGAGTGATCAGACTGACCCACATACTTAAGTCACTTCCAGCAAGAACAGTCTTACCGTGATAAAGACAGAGACAAGATTCATTTTGTTAAAGCTGTATGAACAAGAGAAGGCACCTAGTCCAGGAACAGTACTAAAAAGAAGACATAGAAAGTAACAGTGAATTACTATAAGCCTTCTCTTATCATTATCCAACCTTCCCTTTCTTGTCCCACTCCGTAACTCACCTGACAATGTGCTATGTGGCTAAGAAGCAAGCTACACACTAGCAAGACGACATCCATTATTTATTCCTCTCACCAATTATACTTCTCTCTATAAGTCAATAAACAGGCGTTTTAATTTACAGCCTACCATCTCACCTAAAAGTTGTTTGAGTGAGCCGAGTTTTTGCTTTTCTTGCTTAGGGGAAAGAAGGAAGGAAAATACCCTATATACTCGAGTATAAGCCGACCCTCTTAATTTTACCCTAAAAACAGGGAAAACTTAGTGACTCAAGTATAAGTCGAGGTGGAAAATGCAGCAGCCACTGGTAAATTTCAAAAATAAAAATATATACCCAAAACAATTACAATAATTGAGGAATCAGTAGGTTAAATGCTTTTCAGTATTTATTGCTAAAGAAAAACTGTAAACTAGCAACAACAACTTTAAAACTTTACTGCCTTAAATGGGGTTTTCACTTATTTAATGTGCCATTAAATATTGTGGGTTAAATAGTTCAGTGGAATACAGTTCAGCTCAGCCGCCTACCTCTTCAGCTCAGCCGAGACTTGTGGACTGAGCTGAAGCACCGCCCCCTCAAGCAGACGGCAGAAGACAACTGGAGACTACGAACATTTGATTAGGTGCGCGCGCACCGAATCAAATAACCTGTATGACCCGAGTATAAGCCAAGTTCGGGTTTTTCGGCACAAATTTTGTGCCGAAAAAACTCGGCTTATACTCGAGTATATAGGTAAGTGATCTAAGAGGAGGGATCTATAGTCTAAAAGAAACCTATCTGAAGTTTAGTTGAGCCGGGGGGCAATGTTAAAGCTGTCTTCATATTTGCTACCACTTGTTGAGCTCTGTGCCAGCTACTGGGCTACCTGTTTTCTTTACCTTTACTTGCAGTCTTCCCAACATTCCTTTGGGGTAAGTTGTCTTATTCCTCATTTTATAGAAGAGAGGTTTTACAAATGAGAAATCTAAGGCTCAAAGGTATTAAATAAGTCACCCCAAGTCACACAAGCAAGTAGGTAGTACAGCCAGAATTCGAAACTAGGGAGTCTGCCTATCTGCAGGGACAGTATTTTTAATCAACAGACCATCCTGCTCCATCTGTACATCTGCTGAATCTTCAGAGAAGTCATGGGATTATTGCTAAACACTTCTAGAGGAGGGGATTATATAAAAATTGCTGTTGTCAAATCACCTTAGAAATAAAGTCCTTTATCATTCTGACAACACAATATTTAGCACATACTTATGTGGACCCTGCACTGTGCCTACAAACACAATAGCATATGCCTCATAGTGTCAATTTTGGAGAAATTTCAGTTGATAAAGCTCTATATTTGCTCATAAGGAATAATTCTAATAGGAAAAAAATGAGAAAAGACCAGGTATAGTTATTAAAAATGTAATGTTGGAGTACAGATTGATTTAATATCTAAAAAATGATTAATGTAACATTATCATTTTAGTAGAATAAAGCAAAACCCCATATGATCTAGATAGAAATGCATTTGGCAAAATCCAGCACCTACTCATGGTAAAACTCTTAACAAACTAGAAAAAAAAAAAAAAAAAAAGGGTAACTTCTTTAACCTGATAAAGGACATCTTTAAAAACTTCAAAGCTACTACCATCTATAATGATGAAAGACCAAATGCTTTGCTTCTGAGATTGAGAATAAAATAAGGGTGTCTATTCTTCCACTTTTATTTAACACTGCCCTGGAGATTATAGCCATTATTATAAGGCAAGAAAAATAATAATGCATCTAGAAGGGAAGTGAAGGTAAAACTGTCATTACTTGTAGACAACATGACCATTTATGCAAAAAATCAGATGGAATCTACAAAAAAGCTACTCAGACTAATAACTAAACTTTGCAAAGTTATAAGATACAAGGTCAGTACACAAAATCAATTCTATTTCTGTATATTAGCAATGAAAATTCTACAAATAAAATTAAGAAAAAACTATTCACAGAAAGTATCAAAAGAAGTATAATACTTAAGAAAATAATTTTATAAAAAGGTATAAGGCTTGGACACTGAAAACTATACAATATTGCTAAGAAAAATTAAAAGATGTCTAACTTAACAGAGATATATTTTGTGTTTATTGATTGTAAGCTCCATATAGTAAAGATAGCACATATTTCCAAATGAATTTTTCACTTCCATATAATCTCTATCAATTCCAGTAGGAATTTTTATAGAAACTGACATGCTGATTGTTCCTAGGATTTATGTGTAACTGCCATAGATATAGAGAAGCCAGAGTAAGTCTGAAAAAGAAGACTTGGTGGACTTGTACTATTCAATTTCAACATGGATTATAAATTTATAAATAATAATTTATTATTTACAGTAATCCATAAAATGTGGCATTGGCACAGGAATGGATATGTTTATCAATGGAAGAGAATCCAGAGCCCATATATATTTCCTTACATTTATAGTCAATTGATTTAATTAATGTGGGCCGCATAGAAACAAAAGACTTTTGTGCCTTCTGGGTCAGTCCCTGCAGGGTCATGCTTTAGTAAGTACTAAAGTAAGTAGCTTGGGTAGGAGCCAGACAACAACTTGTGTTAGACCAGAACCAGGTAAGTGCACCCTGTTAAAAAAAAAAGTATACAAAATTAGCTATGGAAGTGAATATTTAGAATGAAAAAATAAATCACAAAAATTAGTGCTTTTAAAATACCGATACATAGTACAAATATTATAAAATTCAGAAAAATAACAGCTAATACTTAAATACCTACCTATCAGTTCTATAACATTTTGTTTTCTATTTCTTTGGCCTAGACACCCTTTAATTGTCTTCTCATGAACAATTTTGTAATATTTTCTCCAGAGAGACTGGAAATAGAATTGATCTTTCCTCTAGCTTGATGGGTGGAAACGAAGAGTTCATGAAGCTTTCTTATAGTTTCAGCTTTCATTACTAGTAATGCCAAATCTGAGCCTCTGGCACAGGCAATGCTCAGAAAAGTCTTAGGAAGACTCCAGCCCTTTGATACCACTAGTTATGGACCCTGACGGCTGCAACTATACAGATGGTTCACTAGGTCTTTGGTGCCGTCTGTTCCCACTGGGAAGTACCTAAGAAAGGGAGTATGGAAAATGAAGAATTTTCTTGACTCCTGGGTCATAGTTGCTCACAGGGAGACATCTTCTTCATTCCCCTTAGGGTCAAAGACTGGGTCCTGAGGTTGTTCAGGGATGTGGCTAATATGGAGGTATTGCTGACATCCTGCTAGTCTCACTGTACTTCCTGTACTATCCCCAGATTGTGGAGGGTAAGCTCTGACTGGGAAGCATGTCATGCCTCCTATGCATGGCTGGGACCATTGGTTCTTCCCTGATTACTTCAAGATTACATCAAGTCTTTGAGTGGGCTAGTGCAAGTGAGAAGTCCTAGAGGTTAAGTTTCATTAACAATCTGGTAAATCTATAGATCCTCCTCTAACTGCAGTTGAAATCCTCTGGGGACATCTGTGTACTTTGGCAATCAGAGCCTCCAAGCTTCCCTGTCACAGAATGTTAGAGGGCAGTGAGCTGTGTATTCTCATTAGCATACATCTTGGTTCAGAGTTTGGATTTAGTCAAGAGGAGACATGCCAACAGCCAGACTGAGTAGGGTGAGAGGGATGAGCAGTATAGAAGCAAAGGAAGGGAGCAGGAATACACAGGGAGGGACAGCATGGTACTTTCAGAAAAATCCCCAGTTAACTAGCTATCAGGCTCATCAACAGTGCTAGAGCATATGGAGACACCTGTGGTTCATTTTACAACATGAAGGAGAAAGAAGAGCAAAACAAATTGCCCCTGGCCCTTCTCTGCTGTGAGAACTTCCCTGTGAAAGGCTGGGTACAGAAAGAAGACAATGTTTTCTAACTAGCAGAATACAGGAGGGTATTGCAGACAGGCTCTCAGAGAGGGAACAACAAAAGTGAACGTGTGAAAAGTATCCCGGGGGCAACACAGGCCAGGTCTCTGTTAGCCATAAGCATGAGTTAGCTGAGTCAAACAGTTCTATGTAAAGTCCAGAGACCTACAGGCAGCAGGTGGGGAGAAAGTGAACACCCAGGAGATCATGCTGGAGGTCCTCCCTAGTGCAGATGGTTTTCCTGAGGGCAGAACGTCTGCTGTGGCAAAGGGCGCCATGGACTGGCTCCTTGAGTGCGGCATCCTCTTTCTGTTTCCTGGGGAATTCCAGACAGACACAAGAAGGAAATTTCCAAAATTTTGTCACTTGACAGATCAGAGATATTCATCTATCATATTTTATGTGAAAAGTCACCATCCATGAGAAATTGTTGTTGGGTTTTAGGGCACTATCAGATGACATCTCTGAATTGCGTACAACACTAAGAATTCTCTAGGGAAGAGTCATTCGTACTGAGAATCACCTAGTTCCACTTCCATATTCCTGTTTCTGCACTCAACAACCTCTAGTAGCTAATGAGGAGGTGCGATTATTCCATTTCTCTCAAGCAACTCCTAGCCCATGATGCAGGTATAAAGGATGCTTCTGTGTGCCTAACAAACAGCCAGCAGAGGGAGTGAGAATAACGAAGTTCATGTCTCCTAAATACCACCAGCAGCTGAATTATCAACGGGGCATGATTTTATACCAATACAAAAGAATCATGATTATAAAAATATCCTCATTGATTTTCATTTTTATAAAGATAGCCCGTATTTTAAATACAGAAAGTAGAAAACTGAAGATTTCTAGATATACTTTTCTCCAACAAATATTGTTTAATAGTTCAGTTTATATCCTTCAAGAATTTTTTTCTACAGAGTATTCCAGAAGTCACCATACATAGGGAAAATGGGAAATTGTAGCTAAATGTACCTTCATTTACAAAATATTCATTATAAAGTTTTATGAAGAGGTAGCTGACACCTAGAGAATATTTTGTAAAATTTTGTAATGAATATTTTGTAAATGAGAATACCTTTGGCTAAACTTTCTAATTTTCCCTGTGTATGGTGACTTTTGGGAAACCCTTCATGTGCACGTGAACATCCACATCTATACGTATGTAGCTCAGATCTTCCTAAGTTCTCCAGGGCACAGGTGTCACCTTCTAGAATAGTTATCTGTATAAAATTGCTTGAGTCCCCATCCTAGGTAGTTTGGGGAGTCTAGCATTTTCTCCAATTGTTTCAACAATTTCTGAGAAGGATGCTGATATCCTTCCTCTGGATTCTGTTCTGAGCTTACAAATTAGTTTGTGTGACCTCCTTACCCTTGCTGACCCGTAAGGGGTTCTCTGGTTTACATTACCTCAAAACTCTTTCCTAAATTTGTATTTTTATTTATTTATATTTTAAAAAATGTTTTAATTTTAATTTATTTATATGTTTTTTGACAACAGAGTCTCCGAGCCTCTGTTTCCTTGAACAGAGTGCTGATTGCTCATACCAATGTCAAACTCCTAGGTTTGAGCAATCCTCTTGCCTCAGCCCCCAAGTAGCTAAGACTACTGGCACCCACCACAACACCCAGCTAATGGGGGTCATACTCTTTTTTTTTTTTTTTTTTTTTTTAAGAGACAGAGTCTCACTTTGTTGCACCCGGTAGAGTGCCACGGTGTCACACTCACAGCAACTTCCAGCGCTTGGGCTTAGGCAATTCTTTTGCTTCAGCCTCCCGAGTAGCTGGGACCACAGGCACCCGCCACAACGCCCGGCCATTTTTTGTTGCAGTTTGGTCAGGGTGGGTTTGAACCCACCACCCTCAGTATATGGGGCCGGCGCCCTACTCACTGAGCCACAGGTGCCACCGGGGTCGTACTCTTGTTTAGGCTGATCTTGAACTCCTGAGCTCAGGCAATCTACCCACCTCAGCCTCCCAGAGTGCTAGGATTTACAGGTGAGCTACCATCCCCGCCCTTTTCTTCAAAACTTGAACACACCCTCTTCTGCTGTTTTCTCCTGCCCTCCTTAGACACTTGTGTGAAATTAAGTCTTACAGAAGGTTTAGGGGTTTTGGAGAAGGTATAGGAATTAACTCTTGTTCATATTATTCTTTACATTTAATTTCTGCTTGGTTACAGTTCATGGTCCTGTGCTATTTGTGGCAGTTATGAACGGTTATCTTTACCACACATTATCTTTAATGGCTAATATTCACAGCATCCTTGCTAGAGGCCAGGCCTTATTTTGAGAACTGTTCATGCGTTACCTTATTTAATCTTAGTGCTGGAGAGTAGCTATTATTATAATCATCATTCTACAAGGAGGACACTGAAGGTAAGAAAGGTTAACGTACCCAGTCGCACAGTTTACTGAAAAGTGAAGTTTTATGCCCAGTCTGACTCTTAAATTCCATATCGCATGCAGCATGCTGTTCTGCCTTCGTAATTATCATAAATTCTGCTTATCCTCGTGGTTATTAACGTGTTTCACAAAAATCAGTCCCACTTGCATCACAACCTATCTGGAAGCCTCAGCCTCTCCTGCAGGCTGCGTTTCCATTGCTATGGTTGAATGATGATGTCCCCTGCCAAATTCATGTTGAGAGGTACCACCCCAAGGCCTCAGTAGTCAGAGGCGAGGCCTTTGTGAGATGGGCTCTGAGAGGTGGAGCCCTCACCAACCGGATCAGGCCCTTTATAAATGGGCTCAGGGTGAAAGGAGCCTCTGCTGACCTTCTGCCAGGTGAGGACACAGCCTTCTTCCCCTCTGGAGGATGCAGCCGCATGGCGCCAGTGTCGGAAGCAGAGTCCAGACGCTTTCCAGACACCAAACCTGTGGGCATCTTGCCTTAGAATTTCCAGTCCCCAGACTGTGAGAAATAAATTTCTGGTTTTTATTAATTATCCTGTCTCAAGTATTTTGTTACAGTACACAAACTATCTTTCAAAAAAAAAATTTTTTTTTCATTCTTAAAGTCTCTCTGCAGGCCGTAGGCAGTGGCTGACTCCTGTAATCCTAGCACTCTGGAAGGTCAAGGCGCGTGGATTGCTTGAGCTTAGGAGTTCCAGAGCAGCCTGAACAAGAGCAAGACCTCATCTCTAAAAATAGCTAGGAATTGTGGCAGGCACCTGTAGTCCCAGCTACTTGGGAGGCTGAATCAAGAGGATCACTTGAACCCAAGAGTTTGAGGTGGCTGTGAACTGTGACACCATGGGACTGTGTACTGAGGGTGCCAAAGTGAGACTCTGTCTCAAAAAAAAGAAAATAAAAGAAATTTCCTTTCAAACCAACTCTCCATTTCTTCAGTAGGCATCCTAGCCTTAGTAATTGTGAATGAGCCTAACCACCTTAATTTTCCTTTGAGACTCACCTTGGCATTGAGATTAGTCAGTGTCTATATTAAGTTTTTTCAGTTCTGTTACTTTTCTATTACCTCTTGTTACATGTTTTCCTGGGTCAAAACCTTTTTTGCTTCTATAAGGGGAATTTGCTGGAGAACTCTAAAAATCAACCTCCACAAAGTATGGGAAAATCTCAGAGGCAACAGAAGCACCTTTCTTTATATTTAATATGTGAGGCACCTGCCATTAAGCTCTGCATGAGCAAGGAGCCAGATGATGCAGATGCTTTAGTCTTGTCACAAGGCCCTTGTCTTCACAAAACACACATTTGTTTTAGCAAAGATACAATTATCAAGTGTGACAGACACCTGCAGCTTCTCTGACCGATCTTATTGGTTTCTTTTTCCATCTCTTTCATAGAAATAAAAACATTTCTAACATCAAGTGAATTAACAAAATATGTGGGTCTGGATGGAATGATATTAGCTTTTCTCCACCGTATCCCAGATGCTTCAGGAGTATCTTGAGAAATACCCTGTAGTGTCATGGATGCTTTGGAAATGGATTCCTGGTCTTATGAACTGCTGTCTTCTAAAGAGGATAATGTGATACTCCTTTTTGCCCACAAATGAAATTATCTCCTTGAAAAACAAGGAGAAAATGGTTGTTTTCTGAAACAACCATTCCAGTAGAGCAATAAAACTGAAAAGATGTATGCGTTTGACCAGTGTCCCAACCTGTGTCCCGAGACTGATGGAAATTTGTTCCAGGAAACAAGAAAAGGCCCAAACAGAAAAAATTTAGAAGTTATCCCCCACATTGTGGAATAGCATAAATTATGGAATGTCTACTTGATTATACATTATGCAAAATACAGAGATTTTGTAGAGGTATAACATAATGTTGAAGACATTATGTAATATTATACAAAATGGAATGCTTCTTTTGTCCACAACAAAGTAAATTATTTAAGTATATGCTCCAGAAGAAGGACCAGACCTTCCTAATTAGATTTTTCTCTGAATCCTGGTCTTCCTTCTGCCTTGCTATGGAGCCCTAAGTTCCTGCGCCACAGGTTATCCCCTCAGATAGTGCGAAATGGTCAAAGTTACCATCTAGTGCTTATAGTGTCAGCTTCACAACTTCTGGAATGTGTGGACCTCCACGCCTCTCAACAAATACAGAAATTGACCATTCAGGAGGACTAGAACAGAAACCCTACTCCTTGAAAAAAAATCATTGTGTGTTCCTTGTTACCAAAAGATCAAGGTCTCATTTCTTCTGATCCCTTAATCTAGAGTATCCTGAAGTGTCATTGAAAAACCCTGAATTGAAATAACCTCATGTGCTTGTTAACATGCAAATTTCTAAGCTTGTAAAAAAATCTCCTGTATTAGAACTCCTGTGCTCGTGGCCTGGGAATTTGTATTTTAATGATCTTTTGGAAAATTTCACAGTCTAAACTATGCTAGACTATCATATTCTTTCCTTGCCAGCCTCTCGCTGCCTCCCTTCTCCTGGACTCCTAGTGTTTGGGCTGGCTTTTGCCTCCCTGACCCACCTTCTCCGGTCCTGGTCCTGCTCCTCAGCTTTGCTCTTGGAGGCCTGTGATCATTGAGAACCCTAGGACTTCCAGGTTTTATACTTCTGTGTGTCCTCATGCTTTATAGAACTGTTGACTTTAAAAAAAAAAAAAAAATCCTATTGTGAAGCATTTTGCTGCAGCCCAACAGCTGTCTAGTTGAGAGATTAGACCCCTTCCCTCTGTCTCTGCAACACTCCCCACTTTGGTCTTTAGCCCACCCTTCTTTGGAAGGGCATGAGGAATTTGAGAGGACAAGTACTATTCACGAATGCCTTCCTGCCAAAATATCACCATTGTCTATGTCACATTCCTCTCTTGACATATGTTTTTTTTTTTTTTTTTTTATTTTATCAAAATACTAAAGAAGATTTGTATAACTTCCAGAGAAGAAAGTCTTTCCTGTTTGTCAATTGAATCATCCATCCAACAATATTTATTTAAATGAGAATGGCAATTATATTTTACAAATTCCAAGTTCGGGTTACTTTTAAAGTCTTCCTATGAAAAATCATCAGTTATCTTTTCTATTCAAACAAACAAAAAATAAGAGAAACCTTTTGACAGTGACTTTCTGTTTATTCTCTACATTTTGGGAAGATAAAAATGATTATGAAAATGCAGGATAACACTTTACATCTGCACACAGGCGTACCTATTTATGTGTTAGGGGTATTCTAATGTATTTCAATTGAAATGCAGATTCTGTGCATGACACCAAAAGATAGTTTATGATTCAAGGAACTAAATGGTTAATTAGTGGTTATTTTTTCTTATCTCCTTTTAATATTTATAGAAAAGCACTTAACTTGATAACATAATATTTGCTATGTAAGATTTTCCTCCTTTGTCTAAAATATTCCTGGGCATCCTTTATGCTCTCTATAACTGAAGGTAAGCAACTTCTATTGCTCCCCGCCCTGGGGGAGCCCCTGCAGGGTGAGGGGATTCACCCTGGTTTCCACAACCTTGGTCTCCCACTGACAAATTTTGTGAATGTTCAAGTTTGGATGTGTGTCCTTTTATGACACTTTCCTTGTTTATTGGTGTTTGACTATCTTTATGGGGTATATGAATCTGTCATTTCCCAAATAGTAACAACAACAATAACAATAATGTGACAGCTTAGAAAAGATTAAATTAGTGCCAGGCCTGGTGTCTCATGACTAATTATAGCACTTTAAGAGGCTAAGGAGGGAGGATCACTTGAAGCCAGGAGTTCTCGAGACCAGCCTCAGCAAAATAGGGAGACTCTGTCTCACAAAAAATTTTAAAAAAAGAAAAGACTGAATCTAACACATTGACCTGAAAGTAGAACTTGGCACTCTTTATTTCAAAACTGAAGCTTCTTTTATGCAACATGCTGTCCCATTTTAGAGAAGGTTACAGTGTGTTCAGCAAAGATTGGTTTTTCTTTTCAGTTTCAGTAGAGGGTCTCCCAGGTTATCGGTCCATGAAAAGCTTCAGTGAGTGCACTCTTTTTTCAATCCGATGACCTGACTGATGATATCAGCTCAACAGCCTGTGTGTCGGGATGACTCACCTTCATTTTAATCTCCTGGAGGTGTGCTTTGCTTTTTGGCTCCTGTGGAGTATATTTGGCCATGCCAACAGAGATTCATTTATAATCTTATCATTGGTAGATTAGAAAACTTGTTTTAACTGGTTTATAGTTTTGAGGGTATTTGTGTGGTCTTATAGTTTTTAAACATATTTATGTTCAGATTTTTGTTTAAAGACTCAAGCTTGCATAAGATGAATAGAGTGAGCATGATTATGTTAATTAATATGCATTTTAGTTTTAACTATTTTAACTATAATATTATGATTTTTTTCTTAAAGCAGAAACTTGAAACATTGAATGACATGCTTATTTGTTTATTCCTAATCAAAATACTTAAATCAAATGTATTTTTAAAAAATTTATAGTTCACATTACTTAACATCTAATTTAATTCAGTTGAATGCAGGTAAAAATGAAGATAGGTAAAGAAGAGGTTTCACAGAAAAAAATCAGCACAATTAACCAGCTTAGCTGATAACGTATCTAAATGTTGAACAGCATATTTTAAAACAGAAAGTGACAGAATTAAGAGATATTGAATATCTAGAATAAGGAACCACAAAGAATAAAATAAAAAACACTAGATTTGCATTCTGAATTTCTTGACATTTAACTTTTAAAAAAGAGTGAGAATAATGAGTCATTTTCTGTTTGTAAGATTTTGTTTAAAATATTACTGTACAATAATGATTATTGTACCATTTGGCTTAATCTGAAGGAAGACCATGACTGAGTGAACAACTTTCGACATTTTAAAATCAGCACTGTTTATACATAAGAAAAGTTGCTATACGTTGTATTTAATGAATTTTAAAAGATTTATAAACATTTAAGTAAACTGTATTCTATGTTCATATTACTTCCCTTCAATTGTATTTTTTCTAAAGTTCAATAAGTATAAACACTGTAAATGAAGCCATATGTCCAGAGCATGCAACAATCATAATTCTCATTTGCATTACACTTCAGTTCAAAACATTCCTCTACTTAAAAAGGATTTTACAAGCTGAAAGGTAAAACGGTTGGCAGGTTTATAATTAGGAACAAAGTTATGACCAGAGCAACAAATTTGGAATTCAGAATATACAAAGAAAGGAAACAGAAAAATACTTTACCCAGGTAATCAATTGAATATCTAATACAAAAAAAGATATTAAATCTTGCACAGAACAGAATATATTATGGATATAGATATTTACCAGTCTGACCTTGGAATTAAAAAAATTCAGTATAAGTTTAGATATGAAATCAATGTAAATGCCCATCAATTAATGAATGCATACAGAAAATGAGATAAATTTGCACAGCATCATCCTATTCAGCCATAAAAAGGATGAAGTCCTGCCGTTTGTACCAACATGGATGAGCCCGGAGGACATTATGTTAAGTGAAATAAGCAAGGCACAGAAAGACAAATTATCACATGATCTCACATGTATGTGAGATCTAAAAAAATGTGGCATCTAAAAAACTTGATCTCATGGAATTTGAGAGTAGAACAGTGGTTAGAAGAGAGGATTGTGAATGTTCTTGCAACAAAGAAACAATAAATGTTTAAGGTGATGGATATATTAAATACCATGATTTGCTCATCACATGATTATACATATATGTATTGAGACATCACATTGTATGCTATAAATATGTACAATTACTATCTTTCAACAACAAAAAATACATTTAAAAATTTTAAAACAGAATGAGGCTGTTCAGTTAGGGATTGAGTTTCATGTTTATATTTTTACTCTTCACTGTTTATTCTCTGTCCCCCCGCAAACATGTATTCAGTAAGTAATATGTAATGAGCCAATACATATTTGTTATTTTCCATTTGGAGAAAGCAGCCGAGTGAGTGTAGGTAATGAAAAAGTGTCTCAGGCACTCATGTTCCAGAACTCTCAAAGAGCTGCAAGTAAAGATTAATTGGATGCAAATGTGAGTAGGTATAAGGTGCTACCACCCCTTGGGATAGGAAATCAACTCCTTGTCTTATATTCCAATTGATATCCTAAGAAAAGCCATCTTCAGTTCTCTCAGAGTTATGCTTGGTGAAAGCAGGGGCCCAGCAACCTAAATACTTGGGTATTTTCACGTATGGGTCTGGGGTCCTTCTTGTATCTCTGGTCTGTTCTTATAGACTTTCTTCCCTTATGTTGCAATACTCAATCCCTTCCACAACTTTGCTATCTCTAATGATATATATTCTGAATAAATAAAGAAAAGTATCCCAAGTTCATCTTCCCAATTTGACTTTAGAGATTCTCTAAAACAGTGGTTCTCAACCTTTGTAACGCCGTGACCCTTTAATATAGTCATGACCCACCGGTTGAGAACTGCTGCTCTAAAAGATAGAACAGCTTTCCTTCCTCACCATCCACTGAGACCTAAGTCTCTTTATCTTCTCAGTGGCTGTTGGCCTTATGACCCCAAATTATTGCTGATTAATCCAGGGTTTGTATGTAAATTCTTGTATTAGTTCATATTAAATGAGTGTAGCTCAGATTTCCCGGAGGACAATAGCCTGAACACCTACTATTAGAGCATATGCAGGCACAAGTGCACAGGGGAGCTTTTCTCCAGGAAAAAGACATATACTCAGGTTTTGCACAAACTCAGCAAAACATAGTCCACATGCTGGGAAGACGTAAGCCTGGTAGGTCAGCCTCAGGGCTGAAGGTGCATGACAGGTGAAAGGGAGGCCTATGTAAGCTCCTCTCCTGCCTCCACAACATGTTCAGGTCCATGCTCCTGTCAACCCATCTGCACAGCCTCAGCAACTTTCTGTTTAGTGAATTTGAGAATGTCTAAACTTCTTTCAGAGTTGATCTCAATAAAACAATATACAGCTGTCTCAAAGAAGGAAGAACTTGGGATGTTTTATAGGTAGTTATGAATTGTAAAAATGTATTCACTGTTTCATTTAATTTGACAATAACAATAATGGCAGTATTGTCATTACAATACACTCTGGGAAACTGGTCTGTATTTTCTTCTTAAATTTTCTATATTGTCATAAAAATTACCCTTGAAAACCAAAAATGTATTCAGATTTGGTAGGTGGACAGTTGAATCTAAGTGTTTTTTGATTCTCTTTTGATTCATTCCACCACACTGGCCGCTGAATTAATTAAAAAAAAAAAAAAGAGCATTTTCTGTGTAATGCACTTGGTTCATTGGCCTTGTGGAGGTCTGACTATTATGACAGTCTCATAGTATATTTAAAGCATCCATATGTTCTAGAAACCAGAAATAACCTCCCCCTTCATACTGTCCAAACAAATATTTTTTAGTAGTATTTCTAAGCACAATATGGCTTAAATTAAAAGTGTTCCTTTATATTCCTTTTAATCCAATAAATGCCACACTTTGATCAGTGTTCTATGGGCACAGCCAAAATCTTTAAGAGAAGAGCTAGGAGTTAAGTGTTGTTATTTGGAAACTAGCATTCTTCTCTACTCTCTTATTTATAATAACAAGCACAGATTTTCTTTCTTTCTTTCTTTTTTTTTTTAGTGAAAAATAACCAAATAAACATACTCTCTTTTATGGAACTTAAACTAACATGAAAGACCATTTTGGCTAAGGAAGAATAAAATTCTTAAAAGCCGTTGTATTCATTTTCCCTTCTGAAGTTTTCCAATGTTACTCTGCATGGATGTCTGATTCTTAAAATGGAATATTGTAAGAACCATGGTTCACATTGTTTAAGTTAAAAAAGTAGGTGAGGTGATGATGGAGCAAGTGGTGAACCCAGGTAAATGAATGCACCTGTGAAGGTTACCCTTTTTATACATTTCAGTGATCTGAAAAGTGTTAGTTTCAATATGGAGAGATTGCTCCATCAAATAAAATTAAGAAGCAGAGAATAAACATCAAACTTGAACCAAAGCAAATCTTGTCCAGAAAATGGGGAACTCAGGAGATTTGCTAATCAAATATCTTTAGTAATTAAGAGCCAACTGAATGCTGCAGACATGTAGGGGAGTAGACGTCAGTGGGAGGGAGAGCACAGCACCCTCCACCCTGAGTCTGGACAACTGGGCTCTCACACTTGTCTTACGTGTCATGGAAGCTTTGGCAGTAGTTCACGCAACAATGAACTAATCAGACCAAAATCTTTGCCCATATAGAGGATAGTTTAGCTGGCAATTAAAACAAATACAATTATTAGCATGTTCAATATTTATAAGTAGTAAGGAAGGGAACAAAATCAAGGAAGAGGACAGGAAAATGAAAAAAGAGGCTTGAAATTTTAGATGGAATAGTGAGAGAAGGCACTAGCAAGTGAAAAAGACTTTTGCAGGACGATATCTGATGTGTTTATTTCATGGCCACCATTTCTGAGAATATGGTGGACTAAAAAAACAATTAAAAGGGTGGCACCTGTGGCTCAAGGAGTAGGGTGCTGGCCCCATATATCGGGATGTCAAGTTCAAACCTGGCCCTAGCCAAAAACTGCAAAAAAAATATTTAAAGAGCTGAAATGAAATAAACCCTTACATTTATGGTCAATTAGCCCCTCCCCTTTGTTCTTTTTGTTTGTTTTTTTAGCACACCTGCAGGTGTCAGGGATCAATTGATTTTGAACAAAGGTGCCAAGGCAATTCCTTGAGAGGAAAGGCTAGCCCTTTCAAAAAACAATGCTGGGATGAATGCTTACATGCAAAAAAGAGGCATTTAGACCCTTACCTCACACCATACAGAAAAATTAATTTAAATGTATCATAGACTGAAATGTAAGAGCTAAATTTCTTAATTTTTGCTGTTGATGTATTATTTGCTTTTTCTATATATTTATCCTTAAACTCTCTCAGATGTAGAAAATAACCTTTTATCAGGTATTCTGTTCATTGGTTTAGAAGTTCTCCTGGAACCTTCTGTTCTATGCCAACATGGATTGGTTTCTTTCAGTTATCTATTGAGTTGTCATCTTTGAATTTCTTTTCTTTTCTTTTTTTATTTTGCATAACAAGTTTATCATCTTTGAATTTCTCTTCATCACGTTCTTTGTCTCTTTTGTGTCTGAGATCCTGATTTATGGCTTCATAATTATCCTTTTTCTTGCTCTGCATATACCTAAGAACGGATGCAGAGGAGATAGATTTTGGAGATTTTTGAAGTTTGAAAATTCTTCATTTTACCTTTATCCTTAATGGGTAATTTGGCTAGTTAAATGTTTAGGTTGGAGATAATTTTTCCTAATAAATGTGATGGCCATGTTTGAGTAACTTAAGGTTGGTTTCCTGTGAGTTCTTGGAAACTTCTAGCCAATCTGTTTCTTGCTTTTATCATGCAAATTGTTCTTTCTCTGGCAATTTTTCAGATCTTTTTTTTTTTTTTACACATGTGCAGTGATTTCATGACAGCATTTTTGATGAAGTTTTATTTTCATTCTGGTCCCAGTGGACTCAGTTTTAACTTCTGAGAAATTTTCTTGAATTATTTGATACCTCGCCTCTTCTACTCAAATTTCTCTGCTTTTTCTTTCTGGAACACTTGTGTTATTTGGATAGGAACTACTTGACCAGTTTGATGTTATTAAAAACACTTGTTTTGCATCTTATTTTCATGTCTTTTGTGTGTGTGCTTTACTTTCTTGAGTTTTTCTTTTTCCCACATTACCTTCTTAGCCTTCTTTGAGTTTTTCATGGGTGATATTTTATTTCAAATTCCCCATGCTGCTTTTATTATCTAATTGCTTCTTTCTTATAGCATCTTGCCATTATTTAGTAGATGCTATATTATTTCTTAGCTCTCTGAGTGTATTAATGACAGAGTTTTGTTATATTTCATATCCTTGGGATAATATCTATTTCTTCAAGTTGTATTTTTTATATTTTTAAAATTGATATATTATAGTTGTACATATTTGGGGGGTACATGTGATATTTGATGTATGTATACAATGTATAATCATCAAGTCAGGATAACTGGGATATCCATCACCTCAAACATTTATCTTTTCTTTGTGTTGGGAATATTATAGTTGTCCTAGTTATTTTAAAATATATAATAAATGGTTATTAATCATAATTTTCTTACAGTGCTACAAAGCACCCCAACTTTTCCATTTATCTAAGTGAATTTTTATATATTTTAACCAACTTCTCATCATTCCCCCCCTTCCTCCTTCTCTCCCTTGACTGACTTTTTTTTTTTTTGATGACTTATTTTCCTTTTATGAAGTTGTTGTTGTTGTTGTTGTTCTTTTAGTCTCTGACTTTCATTTTAAAACACTAGAGGATTTCCTTAAATACCTTATGATAGTTCACTCATCCCAAAAGCTGGAGAGCAAAATGAGAAGTTCTAGGGCTGAGTGGGATTTATACATGGTGGTCTTCTTGTGATCTGACTTGGCAGTTTTACTGAGGAGCCTCCAACATTAATATTATATCTTCAGGCTGAGTAGATTCTTCAGTGAATACTTTTCTCTTTCCAACCTGAAGGGCCTAAGTCAGCTTTCAGGGCTCTAGGAGTTAGTGGAGAGGAAGGACAGTCATTTGACCTTTAGCACTTCATTTACCCCACTCTTCACTTATAGGACTCCTGCTTCAATGTTCTCTAGTCCCTTCCTCCCCCAGTTGGAATTGCTGCAGAATGAACCTTCAGTTTGGAGCTGGAATACAAAAAGTAATTTGGCACAAGAGGTGGCTCACACCTGTAATCACAGCCCTTTGGGAGGCTGAGGTGGGAGGATCACCTGAGACCAGGAATTTGAGATCAGGAGTAACCCAGCAAGACCTTGGCTCTGCAAAAACATAGATAAATTGGCCAAGCATGGTGGTATGTGCCTCTAGTTCTAGCTACTCAGAAGGCTGAGGCGGGAGGATCATGTGAACCCAGGAGTTTGAAGTTACAGTGAACCCTGATGCACCACTGCACACCAGCCTGGGTGACAGAGAGAGACATTGTCTTTAAAAAAAATAATAATAAAATAGAGTCATTGAAACAGCTGAGTGAAACAGAGGGGAGATTTTGTTGCCTAACTGCTTTGTAAATTTTCAAACACTTCTTTTATTCAGCCATCTCCTCCCACCCCACTTTCAGGGCTCCTGTGCACTTTCTGGTGCTTTCTTATCTGGGGATCCTGTGATTTAAATCATATTTCTTCTGCACTTTCTCTACTACCAGCCCAAGACTTAATTTTCTCCAGTCTGCCATTTGTTAGTTGCCTTTGATCCATGCGCTTTATTCTTCCAAATTTGCTGCTCTTCCCCTCCTTGCGTTCTCTTTTTCTTTGCGGGTTTAGGGCTCCAAAAACTTCTGTTAATGGGCTTCAGGAGGGAGTCCAGGCACATTAGGTATTCAATGAAGCATCTTAACTCAGAAGTATGCTATGGTATTCCTTATACATTTTTTATGTGTCAGAAAGTTTTCATACTTTAAATTAATTAATTTGAAAATTTTATGCTCAGAAATAGGGATAGTCAAAACAAGATTGCTACTTGGCTATTGGTAAGGACATTTAGGTGTTCCAGAATGTCACCATATAGTCAGCATGACCATGGGGACCCATCTTTGTCTACCACAAGGAGAAATAATATATATCTTGGTCTCACAGGAAATGACTATATATTTTTTCTTTTTGATAAGTGCCAGTAACGATACTTCTTGGCCTTTTTTCTTGCTACTCATTTTCACATTTTACTATTCTTTTTATCTTTATTTATTTGGTTTTGTTGGAAAATAGTGAATAGTGATTTAGTAAATGTAGCTGTTAGGAAGGAATTAAAAAATAACACAACATTCACATTTTAAATTCCCAGAATTAATAAGTATTTCAGAAGGATTTCTTAGGCCCACAAACTTGTGTTTGAACTTTCTTACAAATGAATAAGCCATCTCAGAATTCTCTTTCTGGAGCCAGATCTTTCCAATTGGTCAGAGGTCAGCATGATGCAGCTGAGAGAGGGCAAGGGCTTGGGGAGTGATGTCAAAACCCTCAGGGGGAATCTGCAAGTCTGAGAGGGCCTTTATTCATCCAGGTCAAACCCAAGGATCCTAAGAAGTCACTTCTCAAGAGGCAGAGGAATAAAAGGTCTGTCTCTAATTTCAGTGGGTCTCTTGGTCCCCAGGAGTAACCGCCCATGACGCCACTTGCAGGCTCATCTGCCACAGGTGGTGAAAAATTTACATTTAGCGTCAAAGCTGCTGGTTTGGTTAGTCTGCTGGAAAACTGTGTCCAACCCAGCTCATCCAGGAGGCTGGGTGGGGCGCCTTCATCCCATCCCACTTTCCCTTTGCCTTTGATGTTATTTGCCCTGGAACTCTTTACCTCTGTATTTATGGCTAGCGACATGCTGGAGTCGACCATTTCCCTTATAACGGTGTTATTGGAGTCAGCCGAGGTTAACAGAACTCTGTGCAAGCATTTAATTATAGGGTTTTTACAGGTTTTCTTTTGCTTTCCTGTATTTCACTTTTAATCACTTCTGCTGCACTTTTCTCTCTCTCCACTCTACTTCTTCGCACTGTTATCTAATTTCAGAAGGAATTCTGCCTTTCACTAATGACCTATGGAATGGAAGCAGCAGGAAACTTCTGGAACTTTTATTTATACATGTGAAGTAGATGGACAAAGGGGAATAAATTTTGGACAAAGAGGAATAAATTTCAACTCTTTGAAACATATTGGTTGCACAACAACAGGTGCAGTGTGGGAGGTAAACAAAAATTAGGTGGCTTCACTAACTGTGCATGGTTTTTTCCCCACGGATATTATTTCTAGAATGGAAATAGAGTTTTGTCTTTAGGCTTTCATATATTTATTTTATTTATAATACCTCAGATCTTACGTGATAGTTATTAATTTTATCCACTTTTTTACTTCAAATATTATGGGGTACAAATGTTTTGGTTACATGAATTGCTTTTTTACAATTTGAGTCAAAGTTATATGTATGCCCATTATGCAGATAGTGTGCAACTTACCCATCCCCTCCGCCCCCCTCAACTGCTGATTTCTATTGAGTTTTACTACCATATGAACATGTGAGTGTTTACATTTTTATAAATGACAAAAATGAAGCACAGAAAAATTAACTAACTTCCCCGAGTTTGCACGGCTGGTAGGTGGCAAGGTTAAGATTCAAATCCAGGCAGTCCCCTCTTCCAAAAGCCATGATCTTCCTTTCCTAAAACATTGAAATTGGAATTGTCTTTGTTGCCTCCAAGTATTCTCTGCTTGCAGAGACTAAATAGGGAAAGAAGAAAGAAAGGGAAAGGGAGACAGAGGGATATGGAGAGGAAAAGTGAAGAAGGAGGTGGAGAGGGAGAAAAAAGGATGAGAGAAGAGAAAAGAGAATCATAAATGACAATGATCACTTTCATTGCTATCACCCCAAGCTGGGTTTATTTAATTCAATAGCATACATTTAAAGTTGTGCCATTTGAAAAAATGCTTCCAAAGTAATCTTATATATGTAGCAAAATTAAGTGTGCCTGAACTTGAAAACAGGGAAATAATTCCTTAAAATCTGAATCAGCATTAAATCAAACATTTTAGTTTGCTATGTAGACCACGAATGTAGGGGAATAAAGAGATTATTTCCTTATATTTTTTAGGCTGTTCAGTAGCTTCTCAAGATCTGACTAGGGAAAAAATGTGTATAATAAAAGAAATGTTTCAGTTTCTACTGTGTTCTTAAAAACTGTATTCTGTTTTAAAAGGTGGACTCAATAATTGAGTTTGAACTTTTGTAAAAATGGGTTAAACAGATAATAAAAAAAAAACTCTATGTGTATGTATATTTTCTAGGCAAATACAGCTATTCCATAACATGTGGTTATAAAGTATATTACAAAATTGGAGAATGAAGTCTGTGGTCTGAACAGTGATGTCAGGCTGCAGAGCAAATCAGGCCAGCAGGGAAGCTGGAAGAGTGAGATTCAAGCAATGATTGTGAATGTGTGGATTTCATTGAGTAAATGCAGGAGAGGAGGAGGCTGAGCTTTAAATAAAAAAAGCTATTGATTCAAAATGTCTCCTATATACCCAAACACCCATTTGGTTGACTGAATTTCTTTCCTAATAAATTAATTTTATAAGATTAAGCATCTATGTTTTAGGACATCATATAATGACATGTATGGGCCTTTCAGACCTGATGAGCACTGTAGTCAAGCCCGGCTCCCAACCACAAGTCTCTAGCTGTTTCTTTAGTGATTGGGAACATTATTTCTTTATGGTGGTTTAAACTTTGTGTTTTGGCTCCACCAGGAGTATTTTGATGTAGTTTTCTCTTATATAAATACTCTTCCCCCAAATTTTTGTTTTGTTTTAGTTACCGTCTATGTTCCGATAATTCTTACCACATGGAAAAAAACACTTCAACACTATTTATTTAGGACAATGAAGGCCTTTGTTCTGCTCTCTTTTCCTAAGGAGCTCAAAATAACAAAGTGATATTATTTCAAAAATTGTTTCATATTAAAGAAAAAAATGTGTTCCGTATTCCACTTAAAAGAGAGGGAAACCTGTCGGGTTTGTGACTATCTCTATTTTGATTCTCCCCAGTGCTTATCAAGTTACTTAAATTACTGGACGGCGAGCTCCATGAGGGGACAAAATGGGCTTTATTCAGAGTTACATCTCCAGAATCTATAGGGACACAGTAAGTTCTCAAATGAATTTGTGAATAGATGAATAAAGTAACATCCTGCAATGCAGCCCCCCCCAAAAAAAAATTTCACAAACTTCAAACAAACAAAACATATAAAAGGATTAATCCCAATAAATGAAGGAAGCAGTTGTTTTCCTAGAACAGTTTTGTTTCATAATACACTTGACTTTTTAAAATGTTTGCTTGTTTAGAAGTTCTCCAGTTATATGAAACTCAACTGCATTAATAATTTTAATCATTAATAAAGTACAGAGGTTTGTAAATCCCAGAAGCTATTCACAAAAGGCTTTTTTTTTTAAAGAAACTTTTCCATTATAGAATGAATACTTGTGACTATTTCGTTCTATTGAATATTTGAGTGCTCTTTTTAAATTTTAAGGTGTTCTTTCTATAAACATCATGATTTTCTCAGATTTTCTGATTTTAAAGAGTAATGTTCCTCAACCTAAAATTCATAGTACATTTGGAAATCTTTCTTCTAATCGAAGCCACATAAAAGACTCCTCACAAAATCTGACACAATATATTGTATATACATATAAAAATAAGTATTCCAACTACATTTTAATCTTTAGGTTTCCTTTTAGGCTGGATTGTTAATAAGCCCCACTCCATCTATCATCTCTGCATCAGTGTGTTTTACTAATCAATGCCTGTCCGTTGGGCAGAACTCTCTTGGATGGTTTAGTTAGGGTAAATTCTGTTTTCTGTTGTAACCCACCCCTCAGCAATTGCTCTCCTTGTTTAGAAACTCCATTGTGAAATACCACAAACCAGCCAAGTTAGCACAATGGCCATAATTGATGGAGAGTTACCTAGAAACGTGCTTGCTGCAGGAGGTGGAGATTACATGGGCTGAGGCCATGGGCTTGATGTTGGCAGGACTCTGGTGTCCCGCTGTCACCCTGTCCCATTCCTTTTTGCACATCTCCCACTCTTCTGACTCACTCCCAGGGATTCAATCTGCCACTTTTTATAGTTCTCTCTCTTTTTTTTCTCTTCCACCACCAATGAAACATACATTACTGACATTACCTTGAACACACATTTTTTCAGGATTTTTTTCATATTAAAAGGATCATTTAATGCATTAGGTAATGCAGAATTTACAATAAATGTGCTTTAATAAGGACTACATGACCCTATGACTGATCAGTTTGTCTAACTTTACCACATGGCATTAGCTCTTGTTCACTGTGAATTAGAGATTTAAAATGAATGTTCTTTTCTAAATGCTACGTATTACTCATTATTTCCTTAGGAAATAGATTGATCCAGACATTTCTACAAGACTGAATTAAGTCTTGTGGAATTAATTAAAGAAGAAGGAAGAACAAAGTAGGACATGGTAGGTGTTAGCTGGTCATTTGGATTCTTTTTTGAGGGATGTAGATGAAAGTAATTCATATAGGTCAGGTCAAAGCCCCTTTCCTTGAATATTTAGGCCTCCTAAATATTCTTTACATGGATAAACCTACCTCACAAGAGTCAATATTTTTGAAATATTTCCAAGTCATAGCATTGGTTCTGCTAGCCACAAAAGACTTTATAACAGTATGGAAAATACAAAAATAATACTTGAATTTCTCTGATTTAGCTCCCAAGTCATACATATCTTTTGACTCATATAAGTTTTTTTTTCTAATTTAATAGTCCTACAATATAAGTAGCAATAATAAGACATTTATAAGTTTTTAAAAAAGGAAAACAAGTTTTCTTTTTTAAATTGTTTTTAAAAAATATTTTGAACTACTGACTAGAGCTACAAATGCTATGCCTGTAATCATGGTCTGAATTAACTAAATGCCTTCATTTTATAATGTCACAAGAGGATCACAAGGTAAACTCACAGTCAAAACAAATGCAATCATAGCAATTTTCTCCCTACCTTCTTGGTGCTATGAATTCTAAGCACTGATTATATACTTTTAAAAGAGAGCTAGATTACTCATTTTTTTCCCTGAGTTGTTCCTTACAAGTCATTCCCTCTCATTTTATATTCCACCAAGTTAAATTTTCAACATAATTAGTAATCCTTTTCCTAACATTTAAAAAGAGGAGAAAAATGGATTTGATGATTACCATTTCCTCTAACAAGAATAATTGAACTTACTTTAGAGTGTGTGTTGTATGGAGAGAGAGAGAATAATACCAAAAAACAAACAAACAAAAAAGGATGACTTGCTTCCTTCAATTTCAAACTCATTTCTTCTTCCCACATCATGTTCCTCACCACAAGCCTTTTAAAATTAACTTTTTATACGCCCTGTTGACATATAGCCAATTCTAGTATATAGTCACTCCTCTGGGAATGCAGTAAACAAATCTTAAGCCCTTGTGTCAAGACCAATTCCAAACATCTGTAACAAATGGGTCTTTGGGGTTAGTTTATTTGTATCCAACAAAAATATTAGTGATAGACTTATTTGATAAGAGATATAATAACTTTGTAAAATATGTAATAGTTTATGGTATTGAGAAACATTTAACATTATAAGACATTTCCTTCACGCTTGAGAGATTTTTTTTTTTTTTTTTTTTTTGTAGAGACAGAGTCTCACTTTATCGCTCTCGGTAGAGAGCTGTGGCATCACAGCTCACAGCAACCTCCAACTCCTGGGCTTAGGCGATTCTCTTGCCTCAGCCTCCCAAGGAGCTGGGACTACAGGCACCCATCACAATGCCTGGCTATTTTTTTGTTGCTGTTTGGCTGGGGCGGGTTTGAACCCGCCACCCTTTGTATATGGGGCCAGTGCCTTACCCACTGAGCCACAGGTGCCACCCACGATTGAGAGATCTTATTGCCACTGCTTTTACATCAACTGAAAAACAATGTTTTTCTTCAGTTTCCTCCAATGAACAGAAGAACAACACTGGCCTGATAAGATTGCAGTGAAGATTAAATAAGGTTATCTACATAGCATAATTGTAGTCTTTAATAAACCTATTAGATGGTAATGGTTTTACTCCTAATGCGAACAATGCCTGATTCTTTCTACATCCTGTTCCTAACAGTTATTCTTTATTCTTTTGGTGTCTTAGGTCCACTGTTAGTATCAGTTTTACCAAATATTAACACCTGTAAACATCTTAGAGAGAGAAAGTAGAGAGGAAGAAGGAATTTTAAATATTAATATAATGAAATTCTTTCTCAGCCTAGAACTCTTTAGTAATTACTCTTCTGTTTATGTTCCCATGTTATAATTATTCCTCATGGTTTAACTCCTAAGACTAGTTTGCAGTGGTCTGGAGTTTTTATTGACCTGTTGGGGCAAATACTACTTTAAGTGATGTGATAGCAATTAGCTGATCAATTATAGCTGCAGTAAAGACCCATCTGATTATTTCTTGGTTTAAAATGTATAGTCTTTGATTAAAGTATCTAAATAAGGAAAAAGGTGCCTTTTCGAAAATCAAGGTGTAGTTATATAAAACTAAGTTAATTATCTAATTTGGATTTTTGAGTATGGAAATTTCTAAAGAATTGAGACTAGAGCTTACATTAAGAAAGGAGAGAAAATTAAATTATTTTCTCAGCAAATAAACATATACATATTTCTTTATCCATGTATTGATTGGAAAGCTTCAAAGGCTTGTTTAGCATTTATCTCCAGAATGTGTCTTATATTTGCCAGTTTTCATATGGAAAGATACTTGCTAATTATTTCAGTTTTTTATTTAATAGAAACTCTATTCATTGTTTTTTATCTCTATTTAATGATTATAATGGCTTTAATTTAGTTTTGAGATAATTAAATTTTTTATATGTATACCTGCAGCCTTTATGTTTTTTTTACTTTCATATAGATTTCTATATATTTTTCTAAAACCACATGTGGGATTTTGGAATCAATGAGTAGTACTGAATCCTCTCATCATTCTCAGTGTGGAATTAAACTTCTATTTGTTTGCTACTTGCTCATTTTGACTAAGCCTAGACTTTCCTTGAAATTGATGGCCATAGCTGAATAAGCATATAGAGGCACAAGTCTTTAAAAGCCACATCTACTAAATGGCCAAAAGGATGATTTCTAAGGAGTCTTACTTGGAGAGAATCTCTATTTTCACAATGGCCTCTTTCTCTTTATCACAACACATTTATGGAAGCTAGAAGCTGGTAAAATCAATACCAATGGTGAAGGTGGGACACACAAAAGAACAGCTCTCAAGGGGAGGACAGAAGCCATGTGTTTAATTTTGGAGACAACCAACCTTCCTGCTTGTATCCATTAAAAAAATGTAAACAATTCACTTCTCACTAGGACTCATTTTCCTTATCTGCAAGATGAGTTTCTGGACTACAGAGTCTCTGGGGCTCTTTGCAAGGCTGACATGGCTAGCTCAGCACGTTTTATCATCACTTGTTTCTCTTCCTATAATCACTGACAGCTTCAATTGCCTGGTTCCTTTAGAAGTGAGATTTGCCAAAATTTGAGGATATGGATATTTTTCTTGTGTTAAAGTTCATGCTGATAAGGAGTGCAATTCCAGGGTCCGTTGCCCTCATCTGTCTCCAAACAACTTTTTAAACATGGCTTTACAATAACATACACTAAATACTTGTTGTAAGTCAATTTCTTCCACATTATGGATAACATCATGGTTTACTGTAACAGAAAGTTTTAACAGATGGTCATTAGTGATAAAAAAATCATTGTTTTTTTTTAGTCACAGACTTTTTTTAGTTCAACGTTTTTGTTTCAGAGCATAGTTTATGAATAATATTAAAGTGTAAAATTTGCACAAGGAAAGTGGTTTGCTTGCTGTGATTTTCATAATAAAGAGCTTAAGAGTGATTTTTAGCACCTACCAGCACTCAATTTCAAAGTAACCCAAGAACTAATTTATGAACATCTCAGTTTCCTGATAATAAAAATAAATGCACCATCCACACTTTCTCCATCTATGCTACCATTATCAATGATAGCATCCATTATTCAAGTGAGGAGTATTACCTTGAGCTAATAGTAGATCACAGAATCTTGCTTATGAGAAAAATGAGAATGAAAGAAAGCATAAATCCTGGGAAAAAATCACCTGGTGGAACGATGGTGGAATTTCAGGTGATTTTTTTCATGGATTTATGCTTTTTTTCTTTCTGCTTTCCTTACAAATAAGCCCTGCTGAAAGAATGTTTCAGGAGGATGACCTAGTGGCCTAAAAAGTATTATTTATTATTGGAGATGATGTGGGAGCTACAGAAAGTATGTAGTTTAAACACACACACCTCAAATTCTATTTTTGGCTTTTCTGCCACTGACTCATAGCATGAACTTGAACCAGTCACTTTTCCACACAAGTGAGTTAGTTTACGGACTAAAGTGAGAAAGTGCTTCAACTTCACTATTTTGGAGAACTGCCGAGAACACTTACATAAATATTTTTCTTTGAGCTCCCTAGAAGACAGGAACTTTTAAATATTTAGTATCGTTGTTGCATCTTAGGTACACGTAGACAGGAAAATTATGAAACACTCAAAAAGCAATACCTATTTCAGATTGTCTTATTTCATACTTTGCCTTGGCTTGTAACCATCCCTCAGGCTTTCTTTTCTCCCTTCTGCAGCCCCTTGCAGTTGACTACTGTAGAAATATAAATAAACCTTAGCAACAGAGGGTTTGGAGGTGAGGAAGCTCAGCATGAGTGCAGTCACACTGGCAGATTGCAAGCTATGTATCAGAGTGGGGAATTAAAATAAATACTACATTTTAAATCCCTGATTGAAAAGTGTGAGAAATTGATTCATTTTAAGAATGAGTAATATGATTGAATGCTCTTAGTTTAAAAAGACCTCAATGACTCTCCAGTTTGATCAATTCTGTTTCTTTGGTCTATTCATGTATCCAAGGAACACATGCAGAGAGAAGCCCTACAAAATACGATTGTAACTGGGATGTTGGTAGTTTCTCTATCTGGAATCTTACAAAATCAACTCGCCTGTTTCTTTGTAAATTCTTGCTCAGTGGACTGTTGTTCCAACCCTTTCATGGAACTGTGTCGGAAATGGTGTTCTTGGAATGCATACAGGGAGGGTTATTTTGGGATGGTGGAATTTCAGGTGACTTTTCTCCAGTTTACTTTCTTATTCATACTTTTCTGCATTTCTGGACTTTTTTCTTTAAATAAGCAGCAAGTTTCTTTTTTAACAAAAACAATAGTTGCAAAAAATGTTGAAGCTTTTAACCAGTGATTTCATTCTCTTTTCTACCATACTCCCTGAATTTTTCATGAATCTATGCTTTCTGCTTTCCTTACAAATTTAAGACAAGTAGCAAAACAGCAATTAGTTTCCAAATCAGGAAACTGAGTCTGCTATGCAACTGAAGTGTGAAGTTGGTTTTCATCCAGAAAACTCAGGCAGCTTACAAAGAACACAAAGATAATTTTTTCTATTTTATCTTAAGTGACTGGGGTAATTGAAGCCAAAGCAGAGTGGGTCTCGTGAGTATGAATTATGCTAATAATGTTCTGCTTGTTGACCTAATCTCAAGGTGATTATATTAGTTTTAATATATCTTGAGTATTCAGGGCATTTTTGGATGCAGTGCCAGTCACAACAAAAGGCAATAACTTTCCATTCAATGAAATAATAAAATCAATTTCAAACTTTCTTTTTTTGTGTACCCATGTGTGGTCTTTTCTGTTTTTGCTTCAATACCAATGCAAAGCAGAACATTCAATTATATGTGGGGCCAGGCTTTCCCCTATAGTCCAAATCTGTTAACAGGATGCTTCCAGGAAGATCTTCATTCTTTCTGCAAATATTTATTAACTGCCTATTCATCGCATAATTGTCTGTATTCTAGGCAGTGGGATTACAAGATAGAACCAGATGCAATTCCTGACCTCCAGAGGCCCCTGGAGGGAAAAATGCCTATAGACAAGAAGTGCGCTGAAGTGTCAGGGATGCTACATGAGGTCTGGACAGAACATTCCATGGGCACCACAGTGGATGAGTCGATGCCATATGACTGTGAAGTGTGGGGAGGAGGATGAGAAAATACTTCAAGGGCAGAGAAGAGAAAGGACAAACACAGTGTTAGGGTCTTTGGGCCACTGGGAAACAGTCAAGGGAGATTAAGGCTGGTGAAGCAGCAGCATTTATTGGTGTAAAGCTTCCACACAGGTAAAGGCGGTGTCAAAAATACAGCAACCCCAATGTTGGTTTAGGGGTCAGGTTTGAGGGTATGGGAGTAGGCAGCGGGGTGGGGGAAGTGACACGATGATGCAGCAAGCTTTGCCTTTTATGCGTTGGCCACAGGGCAGAAGATCTCACAGCATAGCAAGTTGTTTGCTCTAGTCAAGCTGGGTGGGGGGTCTTCAGGTGCAGATTTTCATTGTAGCTGAGTGAGTGCTGCAAAATGTTCTCAGTAATCATGCAGCATGCTTGTTAAGGGTAGAGCCACACATCAGAGGTGCGAGGGCATCAGAGTGCATGACTCATTGTCCTAACGCGCAGGAGGGCGAGCACTCTGAAAAGGCACAGTGATGCGACAAGCATGGCCCTTCAGTGAGGATTCTAGAGGTAGTTGCAGGTGTCTAGAGGCCAGTGGGGGGGACAAGTGATAATTGTGGAAGACGAAGCTAGAACAGTAAATGGGGGTCAAATTCCAGAAGGCACAGCATCATTTTGTTTTAATAAGGACACAGAAAATGTCTTGAGCTAGATGTGAATCTGGGATTTATTTAATTAACCCCAGGAAGCGAACATACTGATGTGTTTGTTCCAGGTTTCTTCATGCTAGGAATCAAAGTAGGATCAGAAAATAGGAGGTTCAGGCTTGGCACCTGTAGCATGGTGATTACGGCACCAGCCACATACACTGAGGGTGGCGGGTTCAAACTCACCCCGGGCCAGCTAAACAACAATGACAACTGCAACAACAACAACAAAAATAGCTGGGCGTTGTGGTGGGCACCTATAGTTCTAGTTACATGAGAGGCTAAGGCAAGAGAATCGCTTAAGCCCAAGAGTTTGAGGTTGCTGTGAGCTGTGATGCCACAGCACTCCACCGAGGGCAACAAAGTAAGACTCTGTCTCAAAAAAACAAAAATACAGGAGGTTTACCTTTGGTGGCTTTGCAGTCATCTGACATCCCCACCCAGTGTCCGGGGAGGCTGCTCAGTGCGGCAAGTGAGCCTCACCTGTACTGTGACCTCCGCCTCTGGATGCCGTGACCCTCAATTTGTGTCTCTTTCTCATGTATCCCCCTTCATGGCCGAAGCCAGCACATAGCAGCCAAGTCCCTGGTGATTCCAGAAAGCATTCCAAGGCTGCCACCCTGACATTGCTGCAGTGGGTGTTTCTACTATTGATGTCCACCCACAGGGTCTGCCGGAGGTGAGGGACCAGCTACTGTTACTAATATTTCCTATTCTCAATGCTTCAGTTGTTTTAAGGCATTACAGGCTCTCCTGTTTCTCACCTTGTCCAAAGGTTTCAACTTCTCTGATGCTGGCTTATTGTCACTGGCTAACCCTGTAGACCTCCATCCAATCTTAGGATGAATCATTTTCCAGACACTCCTTGAATCTTCTGGTTAGCAGATTGAGGGTTGTCTTCTAGTTTTAGCCAAATATACCTGAATCCTTAGAAGAGCATAGTTCAGATGTGTGCTGGTAACTTTGGAAAAGTTATGAGAAAAGAAAACAGGTGAAAAAAAAAAAAAATACCAGGCTGAAATATGAGGAGGAGAGAGACTAAGTAGCATATAGCTGGCTTGTGTGGAGCCAGAGCAAACAGTACGATTCCTTGTATTTTTCTTATCCATGTTTTTTCATCTGATCCTCTCATTTCTATGTTTTTCTACTTTGCCTTGTTTCTGTTTTAGTAAGGCACCTTAGAACTTATTTTGAAACAGTGTAAGGAGTAATGTATAGTTGCCATAGTGAGCAGCATTCTGAAGACAGGACTGGTCAAAGGCAAGGGCAAAAGAAATAAAAACTTTTGGTAAACGTGGCTATGGCCAGAACTTGAAATAGCTGAAAAAGATGATTTTAAATTAAAATCAGCTTCTCAAAGGACAATTCAACCCTGACCTACAATGCTGATGGCAAAGTAGTTTGGCAGATTTTGTCGCATCAAAAACGAACCAAACCAAATCAAAGCAAAAACAGGCAGCAGAAGGCAAGCAGGGGGTGTCCCGTTGTTCTTCCTGTTGTAAGGAACAAGACTTGAGCCGGGCAGGGTGCAGGGGAAGAGAAATACTCCGGGGAGGTGAACCGTGTCCCCGCAGGGTGGCAGCGGCGGGGTGCAAGGACTCCGGAAAATCCACAGCAATGGATACAGGGGTGTTGAGGGTCCTCCGTGGTACTTTCTCTGGCTTTCTTTCCACTGCGCTCAGGATTATCCCTTTTGCTCCGTCACCTCCTCCCTTCCAAGGCTAACCTTGCTGTCCCTGGTCCATTTCTAGCCTTAGCCTCGCTCCCCCTAGTCCCCGAGGTGCGCGCTCTTCCGGCTGCAGGGCTCCCTCGCCCCCTTTTCTAAGCGTCTGCCAAACCTCCCTGTCCTTCCAGGCAGCCCCTCGTTTTCCTCCTCACCAAGCCCAGACCTCTGGACCAAGTCACGGGTGGGAATGACAGGTGGGTTGGTAGGGAGCGCTCGCAGGGCCAGAGTTGCCAGTGTCCGGCCCTACTGGACGGGACGGGGCGGGACCAGGCGCGCCCCGCCGGTCACCCAATGCTCGGAGAGCGGTGCTGCCCCTCCCGGCCGGCCGGGGGCGGTCCTAGCCTCCCGCTGGCTGCCGCGGTCCCTGCGCCTGCCACTAGCTCCGCAGAGGCTGGAGCCGGTGCCGCGGGCTGGAGGCGCCTGAGGATGTGCGGCTGGAGGCTGTTCTTGCTGTGGGGGCTGCTCCCCGGGGCGATGGCGGAGGGCTCGGGCCGGACCTTCCCGCACCGCACCGTGCTCGACTTGGAGGGCAAGTACTGGCTGGGCTGGGGCCAGCGGGGCAGCCGGCTAGCCTTCCGCCTCGAGGTGCGCACCGCCGGCTACGTGGGCTTCGGCTTCTCACCCACTGGGGCCATGGCCTCAGCCGACATCGTCGTGGGTGGGGTGGCCCACGGGCGGCCCTACCTCCAGGTAAGCGTGTTCCCTCCCGGAGCCCGCTCACCGAGCCCAGTCCCGTCCCGACCCCAGGGAGGGCACAGGTGCGGGGCTTTCCTGTGGCCACCGGCTCGCCCTCTCTCCAGCCCAGCCTGGACACCGTCGCCCCCGGCAGTCCCGCACACTCTCCCAGCTCCTGCACCCCTAGCGCCCAAGGCGCGCTGGTAGCTGCGCTCCCCGCTCCGCGCGGCTCCGGACTTTGGTCCCGGGAAGCTGAGCACCGGTGAGCCCAGGTAGCTTGCCTTCCCTGAACACCACCCTGTCCCCAGCGTCCCACCTAATAGCTCCTCCACCTACACACCTGCCACGCAGTCCTCTTCATCCCTCATGGGAAGGGGGAAGACCTCGGCTTTGGAAACCTAACGGGACAGCTCTCACAGGACTCGGTGGGCAGCGTGGGGGGAGCAGAGCATTAGCATTTCTTGGCCTTGCGGTTGGGGGTGGTGGTGGGAACATCAGAACTCTCAAATCCTGGCTCTTTTGGAGCCCCCAGGCGCAGCGCCGTGTGCGCTATACTGTCCTCCAGATGTATGAAGGGTCCTTGAAAATCTCTACAGACATAGCTCTTCGGAGAGCTGTTTAGGAAGCCACATTTAGACCTTCAAAACCTAATGTCCCCAGGCAAAATCGCCTATTCAGTGGTAAAAAATTTTTCCCCTACTTTCATAGCTAACTAAGAAAATTAACTTGACAGCTGCCGATTTGCTTTGAGGGAGCCTGAGCAGCTATGTTGTCTGTGCACAGGTGTCTTCCTGAATGGGGGGTGGCTGGGCAGGGGGAGGGAGAATTGTGAAATGACCAGAACAACTAGGGGGTTAGGTTTCCTTTGTGACCAAAGTTCCAAATCGTGGTGAACACACACTCTTTGTTACTTATCAAAATTCATCCAAAAATCCTGCCCTTTGCTGAAAGTCTCTTGATGCAGGAGAAAACTCCTAGTTCTTATAGCACCGCCTTGAAGCTTTGATAATATTAAAATCTGTGTTCCCGGTGGATGTCTACTGCATTTTTTAGTAATTTTATGTCCCACTTCAGAGTGCGGTTTCCTCCCTGTTCTGAGATACCATCAAATTTGATGCCTGATTCTGGCACTGAGCTGTATTAACTCTGCCAGGAGAGAAGTGATAACAATACAAAGTTCAAAACCACCAGTCTATTTTTTGTTCATAAACTAATCATTTCCTCCCTAAATAAGAAAGTCTACACTCCAATAAAACAAAGTTTTATGAGGATTGCATTCTGCTGAAGTCACTGCTGTGTAAATTTTCTTCTGCTGAAGCTTCTAAGACATTGCATTTTGTGAAACAATGGTTTGATCTCAAACACAGGCCTCACTAGCAGAATGACTAATTCTCCTGTGATATGAAGTAGCAATATTTTATTTAAATACCTCTTTGAGTCAAGGTTTGTTTTTCTTTTTTAACTCTTTGTTTAGTGTGCAGAATATAATATGCCCTTTAACTGTCCTTGCGTAAGAAATCTTTAGGTAATATTATCAAACAAGGCATGCAAATGTTACCTCATTATTATTTCCCCCCAAAGAATAGTAGTTCTAGAATTTGATGTCAAAGGCAAGGCCAAGAGTAGAATCCTGATTCAACATGCTACAACGGGCCCACTACAAACAGTTTTCACACTGGTAGTGGTTCTTCACAGGATTGTGTAAGACTTAATTAAGTACTCTTGGGAGTGCTTCCTAGATTAGAAACTGGGACTTTTCTCAAAATAACAAGTGAATACATAATCAGTATGAGATAAATTAGAAATTGATGCTTTCCCAATATAGTTAATGAGCAGGAAACAGGATTTTCCCTTTCATTTTTATTCCTAAGAAAATAGAATTCTTATTTTCATATATAAAGAATAGCCATCTTCCTATTTGGCTGACATCTTTTGGCTATCCATTTCCTTAACCAGTGTACTTACTTTTTGACATAGGAAATACAATTAAACTATGCTAATAAGTTAAGTGGAAAGACGGTTTTCTTACAATTCATTTGAAAGGAAGAAAGACACCAAGTACTATAAATAAAAAGAAATGTATCAGTTCCAGCTGTATCATCCATTTTGGGTCATTGTGCTTTCCAGTGTTTGAAATTGAATCTTCTCCCTAGAAACTATTTGAAATTTTTCATATACTAGTGCAGGGGTCCTCAAACTACGGCCCACGGGCTACATGAGGCGGTGTGATTGTATTTGTTCCTGTTTTGTTTTTTATACTTCAAAATAAGATATGTGCAGTGTGCATAGGAATTTGTTCATAGTTTTTTTTTTAAAAACTATCGTCCAGCCCTCCAATGGTCTGAGGGACAGTGAATGGGCCCCCTGTTTAAAAAGTTTGAGGACCCCTGGTGGACTTTTAATTTTGTGTAATTTTGTTTTCAGTGAGAATAAACTTTACATGAAACAATGAAACAAAAAACATTGGCTCCTGGGGCATCAATGCATAGGTGGTAGCACTGATAGCTGGACAATGATGTCAGGCTGATAATAACCTCCACTGATATCCCAGTCACCTCATCCTATGGATTTTTCCCATATCTTTTATTTCATCATTTCTATTTAATTTTAAATTTAAACTTCAGAGTTTTGAAACTTATTTTTTACTTTTATTTTTTGGATTATCTGAAACTTTTATTCAAAGTGTATTAATTCCTTGATACAAGTATTTTTTGGATTATCTGAAACTTTTATTCAAAGTGTATTAATTCCTTGATACAAGTAAATTTTAATCAATCAGGTGGATTTAGCTAAATAGATGTCACAAGCATAAACAACTGTAGATGTGAGGAAAGAATGAGTGAGAATGGGCAATATTTGCCTTACTGTTCCTGGCTTGTTGCACTTAACAACACCTCCAGTTCCACCCAGGTTGCTACAAATGACATGCTTTCATTCTTTTTTAATGGCTGAAATACCTGTAGATATGAGGAAAGAATGAGTGAGAATATGCAATATTTGCCTTACTGTGCCTGGCTTGTTGCACTTAACATCACCTCCAGTTCTGTCCAGGTTGCTGTGAATTACATGATTTCATTTCTTTTTTATGGCTGAATGGTATTCCATTGTTCATCTATATCTCATTTTCTTTATTCATTCCTCTGTTAATGGACACTTTACACCAGTGGTTCTCAACCTTCCTAATGCCAAAATGTACTTTCATTATTAAAAAGGGGTTGCGACCCACAGATTGAGAACCGCTGCTTTGGGCCATATCTTTCCTATTGTGAATAGTGCTGCGGTAGTGCAGGTGCAGGTATCCCTTTGAGACACTGATTTCCTTTCCCATGGATAGATACCCAGTAACAGAATTGCTAGATCATATGGTACTTCTAATTTTAGTTTTTCGATAAATCCCCATAGTGGGTGTACTAGTTTACTTTCCTACCAACAATGTGTAAGAGTCAACTTTTCTCTGTATCCTCACCAAAGTCTACTACTTTTTGTCTTTTTAGTAATAACCATTCTGAGAGGGATAATATTTCATTGTGATTTTGATATGTATTTCTCTGATAATTAACGATATCAAACATTTTTCATATACTTACTGGCCACTTGTAAGTCTTCTTTTTTTTAAATGTTTATTCATGTCCTTTCCCCAGTTTTTGATGGGACTATTTAGTTCTTCCTGTTGAGTTGTTTGAGTACCTTTTATATTCTAGATATTAGTCCCTTGGCAGATGAAGAGTTTGCAAATATTTCCTTCCATTCTATAAGTTGTCTCTTCACTCTTGTTGATTGTTTCCTTTGCTGTGCAGAAGCTTTTTAGTTTAATATAATCTCATTGTCTGCTTTTGTTTTTATTGTCTGTGCTTTCGAGGTTTTAGCCGTAAAATCTTTGCCTAGACCAATGTTCTAAAATGTATGCCCTATGTTTTCTTTTAGTAGTTTTATAGTTTCAAATCGTATGTTAAAGTCTTTAATCCACTTTTAAATTAATTTTTGTATGTGGTGAGAAATAAGGGTCCAGTTTCATTCTTCTGCATGTAGTTGTCCAATTTTCCTAGCACCATTTATTGAAGAGGATGGCCTTTCCTCAATGTATGTTCTTTGTTCCTTTGTCAGAAATCAATTGGCTGTAAATATATAGATTTATTTCTGGATTCTCTATTCTGTTCCCATGGTCTATGTGTCTGTTTTTGTACCAGTACCAGGTTACTATAGCTTTGTAATATATATTTTGAAGTCAGGTAGTGTGATACCACCAACTTTGTTATTTTTGCTCACAATTGCTGTGTCTACTCAGGCTCTTCTTTTTGTTACATACTACTTTTTGACTTTTCCCCTAATTATGTTAAAGATAGCATTGGCATTTTGATAGAGATTGCACTGAATTTGTAGTTTGCTTTGGACAATATGGTCATTTTAATATTAAGTTTTTTGATCTATGAGCGTGTATATTTATTTCTGTTTGTTTGTGTCATTTTTAATTTCTTTCATCAGTATTTCTTAGTTTTCTTGTAGGTATCTTTCATTTTCTTGGTTGAATTTATTCTGAGGGATTTTTTTTTCTTTTTGTAGTTACTGCAAATGGGATTGCCTTCTGGATTTCTTTCTTAGCGAGTTCATTATTGGTATATAGAAATATTACTGATTTTTTTGTTGTTGATTTTATATCCTGCAACTTTTCTGAATTCATTTATCAGATTTAGAGGTTTTTGGTGGAGTCTTTAGGTTTTTCTAGATATAAGATCACATCAGCAAAGAGGAACAATTTGACTTATTTTCCCATATGGATTCCTTTTATTTCTTTCTTTTCCCTAATTGCTCTGGCTAGGACTTCCATTGTTATGTTGAATAGGAGAGTTCATAGGGGGCGTCCCTGTTTTCTTCCAAATTTTAGTGGAAAGGATTTCGGTTTTTCCTCATTCATGATTATGTTATATGTGTTATGGTTCATCACTTTTCAGCCTTTTGGCTAAAATCAAGTGTATGATGTTGAGTTCTTTCTATACCTGGTTTGTGGAAAGTTTTTATCATGAAGGAATGTTGAATTTTATTAAATACTTTTTCTGAATCTATTGAGATGATCATGTGGTTGTTGCTCTTCATTCTGTTTATGTGATATGTCATGTTTAATCTTGATTTGTGTATGTTGAACCATCCTTGTATCCCTGGGATAAATTCCCTTTGCTCATGTAGTATTATTTTTTTCATATGCTGTTGATTTGATATGCTAGTATTTTATTGAGAATTTTTATGTCATGTTCACCAGGGATATTGGCCTGCAGTTCTCTTTTTTGTTGTATCCTTATTTGGCTTTGGTATTAGAGTACTGCTGACTTCATAAAACAAATTGGGGGAATTCCCTCCTTTTCAATTTTTTTGGAATGGTTTGAGGAGAATTGGTATTATTTCTTCTTTGGAAGTTTGGTGGAATTTGATAGTGCAGCCACCTGATCCTGGACTTTTCTTTGTTGGAAGACTTTTTATTACTTATTTCATCTCTTTGCTAATTATTGATCTGTTTGGGTTTTCTGTTTCTTCCTGATTCAATCTTGGTAGGTTGTATTTGTCCAGGAATTTATCCATTTCCTCTAAGTTTTCAAGTATATTAGCATATAGTTGCTCATAATAGTGGTATCAGTTGTCATATCTCCTTTTAAGTTTACTCTGTTTATATTCAATATTATTATTGATATGTGTGAGCTTATTTCTGTCATTTTATTAAGTGATTATTAGTTGTTTTCTTTATTCTTTTCTTTCTCTTTTATTGTTTATCATTATAGTTCAGGGGTTTTCTATAGTTGTAATATTCACATGTTTACTCTACCAGTGGTTTTTAAAATTTGTTTGTTTTCATGATAGTATATAATATTCTTTTGTTTTGGGGTTTGAATCCCTTTAAGCATTTCTTGTGGAGCTGGTCTAGTGTTGAATTCCCTCAGCTTTTGCTTCTCTGGGAAATAATGTGTTTCTTCTTCATGTATGAAGGATAACTTTGCTCAGTATAATATCTCTGGCTGACAGTTTTTTTCTCCCCAATACATTTTTTTTTTTTTTTTAATTTCAGATATTGCAGGGGTACACAAGTTTTGGTTACATAGATGGCTTTGTACAGATTGAGTCAAAGTTATAAGGTTTCCCTTTACCCAGATAATGTGCAATATGCCCATTAGGTGTGAATTTACCCATTCCCCGTCCCCCCATCTGCTATATTTCCCATTGAGTTTTACCCCAAATGTGCATATAAATGTTGACTGATTAGGTCCAATTTACTCTTGAGTGCACATAGTGTTTGTTTTTCCATTCTTATGGAATCACTTAGAAGAATGATCTCTAGTTCAGTCTAGGTTGTTACAGAGACACTAGATCACCCTTTTTGTGTGGCTGAGTAGTACTCCATGGTATATGTATACCACATTTTTATTACTCTGTTCATGTGTTGGTGGGCACTTGGGTTGTTTCTTCATCTTTGTAATTGTGAATTGTGCTGCTATAAACATTTGAGTGTGTGTGTGTCTTTTTGATTCCTTTGGATACGTAGTAGTAGGATTGCTGGATCAAATGTTAGGCCTGCTGCTTTCAGTACTTTGAGTAGGTCATTCCATTCTTTCCTGTCCTGGAAGGTTTCTGCTGAGAAATCCACTGTTAGTTTGATTAATTTCTTTATAAGTGACTAGATGCTTTTCTCTTGCTGTTGTTAGAATTCTCCTTTGTCTTTTACTTTTGATAATTGGGCTATAATGTGTTATGGAGACCTTTTATGATTATGTCTAATAAAGAAACTGAGCATCCTGTATCTAGGCATCTAAGTCTCTTGCCAGACTTGGGAAGTTTTCATGTATTATTTTGTTAAATAGGTTTTCTAATCCCATTGTTTTCTCTTTTCCTTCTGGCACACTGAAAATTAAACTTATTAGAGGTCACTTTATGATGTGTGTCACATAGGCTTTGTTCATTCTTTTATATTCTTTTTTCTTTATTTTTGTCTTACTAGGTTATTTAAAAAGACCTGTCTTCAGTTCTGAAGATTCTTTCTTCACTTGCTTTAGTCTATTGTTGGAGCTTTTTAATTATTTTCTATTTCATTCAGTAACTTTTTCAGTTCTAGAATTTGTTTGGTTCTTTTTTATGATATCTATCTCCTTAATAATTTTGTCCTTTATAGTCTAATTTTTTTTTCTGTTTTCTGTGTATCAATTTTTAAGTTTTCTCTTGTATCCCACTGAGCTTCTTTAAAATCATTATTTTGAATTCTTTTTCCGGAATTTTATAAATTTCTTTTTAATTATTCATTCATTTATGTAGACATGAGGTCTTACTATGTTGCCCAGACTGGTCTTAAACTCCTGGATTTAAGGGATCCTTCTGCCTCAGCTTCCCACATAGCTGGGATTATAGGTGGAAATTTCTTTTTTATTAGGATGTGTTGCTGAAGAATTATTGTATTCCTTTGGAAGTGTCATATTTCCTTGCTTTTTCATATTTCTTGTGTCCTTATGTTGTTACCTATGAACCTAGTGAAACAATTTTTTGAATTTGCTCTTGTAGAGCAGGACTTTTTCCTGAATATGTGTCTATGGTGTTGGTTGGGTGAGGTACTTCGGCTTTGATTCTGAATGTGCAGTACTATGGTGGTTTTTTGGCTGTCAATAACAGTGGTGTCGTTGATTTCCTTGGTGGTTTAGGATGAATTTATTAGTGGAAGTTGTGGTGAAGTTTTGCTGGGGACTAGAATGCCAGGTGGGTCAGTCTTTAGAACCCTAGTGATAACAGCAATAGGCAAAGCATGCCTGTCCTTGGGTCCTAGGCAGTGTATGCTGTTTTTGGTGTTAATGGATGTAGGCAAGCTGATTCTTGGGTCTCCAGGTGGCTTGCTGAGATGATAAGTGATGGAAGTACTGGGCCTGGTGAGATTTTGAGCGTGAGGGAAACATGTATATGGTAATGGCCGTATTACTACTATGACAAACCTCCAGGACCCAATCAGTCAGTGCTATTGGTGGCAGCTGCAATGGGCTGGGTGGGCCAGTTCCCAGGCCTGCAAGTGTCATGTGAAAATGCACAGCCACCTCTCTCCTAGGGGAGGAGGTGGGGTTGATGCCAGTTACTTCAGAGATGTGGAGGTGCAGGGACTGTTGAGCTCCTAGACAGAAGGAAGTCTGGTGGGAACTGGTTTTTTAAAATGGCTGCAGTTGCTTAGGATTTGGGGTTGTGGGGGACCAGTATAAGCTGCCTCACTGGAGCAACACTGCCCTGTGTCTCCTGGCAGCTCTCTCTGTTACTCTTAGGGCCTGTGAGAGTTGAGAGGATCTTCCTGGGCTGAGATTGTTAGAGGCCACAGTGGGAATGTGGACCACTGGATCTCTCCTACTTACCCTTTCCCTACATTGGAGAGCCTCCCTGGGCTCCTGGTCAACACTGGCTGAGTAGGCTGCTTTGCTTTCCTCTCTTTCCTGGCTTTCAGTGTTTCCTGTCACTTCTCTGTTGATTTCAGTGTTCTCTCTTAAATAATCTATTTGAAGTGTGATAATCTACTTGCTATTTTGGTTCCTCTCTGTGGAACAGGTGAGTGCCAGATGCATTAGTCAGTCATCTTGAAACCCCTCCCTACCACCACTTTTGAGTACCTGCCTACATGCTTCCATTCTGTTTTGACATTACTGAAATTATTCACCTTCCCCCCTTCTTTCTGACAAATACACACACCCACACACTCCACACACAAGGAGTTAGTAAACGGTTAGTTGACACTGTCTTCATATTCCCTACTTCCTCCCCCTCTAGAAAAAAAGAGAATTCTGAACCTTAGCAATACTATATTTTTCAATGGTTATCAATCACTAATTCAGGATTAGATCGAATGAAACTACCTCCAGAGGGCAGTGTGACATTCATCTGCAGAATTGCAGAGTTAAAAAATCAAATAATGATTTTCCTTGCCTCAAGGTTTGACCACCATTTAAAACTTCAATAAAACCTTCATAATTGACCACCTCCCTACACTGACCACGTCCTTAAGTTGACCTAATTGTCATAAACTGGACATGTACCACATGTATGCATCAGTACAGTAGGCCTACAGTACAGTAGTTCTGACTACCTTCATATGTTGACCAGTTTGTTATAGTTGCACAGGTGATCAACTTATAGAAGTTGTACTGTATATCTGAGGCCTGGAATTATAGAAATTTTCCCTACCCATTTTGTAGCCTTTCTGATCCTTTCTGGAGATATTTCTTCAAATGGTGTACAGCCAGGGATGATCAAAATGAGAAAGAAAAGAGAGTAATGTTGTGACTATAAAATGAAGCCTATCTCTGTTGAATCTGTTGGATAAATAGTTCTGGAGCAGTTTATGCTTGTGGAAACGTCACCCCAGGGATGCTGCTGAAGTCAGTTTCTACACATTGTCCACAGATGTGCCACAGGTGGGAGTGGGAAGCAGTCTTTTCTTTTGCACTGGCTTTTCAGAACCTCACTATTTTGTGTCAGAGAATCAGCTCAGCTCTCATTTCCCTGATGGGTCTGTGTCCTTTCCTTGTTCTTTGCCCCTTTTTGACACAGAGCAACTCTACCCCTACTCACACCATTTAGCAACTGCGAGTGCCTGTTTGAGTCATGTAATCCAGGCAATGAATGCAGAGTTTGTGTGAGTTGGAGAAGAGAGCAGCATTGTTAGACAGGTCTGTTGAATTTGCACAAAAATTGAATTCTTCCTATGGGGGAATACATCACCAGTGAATGGAGGCTGAAACATATGTCATCATTTGTTACAGCCTTGCTTGCTGGCTGTCTCTCAAACTGAAGCCTTTCTGTGATGAGAAGTGTCTTCAGCAGCAGGGTAATTGCTACTGGGCCACTCACCGAGGAAGTGCTTGGAACTGATTTGAAATTACAGAAAACAGTGAGCATTCTTTGTGGTTAACGATGTGCTTCTCTTAAGCACACCCCAGCCAACGGCAACAAAGAAATGTTTGGAAAGCAAATTGAAAGGCTGTAAGGGAAAAATGAGGCGAGTGTGCATCCCTGACACAGCTCAGCTGGCGCTTTGTTAAGAGAGATTTATGAGTCTTCAGATTATGACCCCCGATTTCCAGATGAGGGACGGATCTCTCCAAGTTTCATGCCTTGTGCATTAGTAACAAGGACACATGCTTCAGTGCAGTGTTGGAACACGGGGTGATGCTCTCCAGCTGTGTGCTTCTCCTTGGCAGAACAGATGATTTCATAATTAGCCTGAGGAAATGGGAAGACTTAACAGCCAAGGAAACAATGCACCTGAATTGACCAACAAAGTTCAAGGCTTCAGGTGACCAACAGCCTATTTCTGGAGTGTTGGAAGGAGAGGCAACAGTCCACTTCAAAGAAAGTGAATGGTGGTTTATTGGTTCATCATTTGTAATAGAGTTCTGTTAAAATAAAGTTACTGATGGACGGGATGGATTTATCATATGTCATCATGTTTCTGGAAATGTTTGATCGGTATGTAATAAAATATTTGCATGTGGATGATTCGCAATGCTTTTTATTGTAATGTAAAGAAACAATTAGTAAAGAGCTTCTAAATGGAAAAGTATTTCTCTAGCAACCTTCTTCCAAATATTTGTCTTTTTAACTTGTTCGATTTTAGAGCTCATAAAAATGCTGCTCATAAGGATATCATATAGCATATGAGCAAAAATTTCTATAAAAATGATTTCAAAGGGATAAATTTGGTAACTGTAAGCTTGAGATTTTATGTCTGAATGCTATACAAATAGAATTTACTACTGAGGTCTTTTTTTATTCATCTAAATTGAGGGAAATGATGAGAAAATCTTTATACCATTCTTGTTTCTACTAGTTAAATGTTGGTGTTTTGTGTATTTATTAGCTGCCCCTTAAGAGCTCAGAGTTTGGTTGATTTTTCTCAAACCTCCCTGCCCTGCCTTCTGTGTGTCGAGTGAGGAAACTAAGCCCAAGTAACTATTACCTGGCTTGTTAGGGCTTGGATTTATTTTCTGAGTCTGGGTTTGGTGCCCTTTCTTTTCCTGTAAGTTGTAGCTTACATAAAAACAGATTCCAATTTTTTCTCTAAATAGTGAAAGAACATGACTAATAAAAATACATATATAAACAGAATGAAAACATAAAATCATCGTATTTCTCTTACTTTTGTTCTACTCTAAATGTCACAGTTTATTTATTTTATTTTTCTGAGACAGAACCTTAAGCTGTCACCCTGGGTAGAATGCCATGGCATCACAGCAACCTCCAACTCCTGGGCTTAAGCAATTCTCCTGCCTCAGCCTCCCAAGTAGCTGGGACTACAGGCACCTGTCATAGTGCCTGGCTGTTTTTTTGGTTTTAGTTGTCATTGTTGTTTGGCAGGCCTGGGATGGATCCGAACCCGCCAGCTCTGGTGTATGTGGCTGGCGTCTTAGCTGCTTGAGCTATTATATTTTTATAATATAATTTTTATTCATTGAGCCCTTACTAGATGCCCTACCTTGTGAGGAATCCTTAAAGTGTGTTCCCAGGTAATTCTCACAGTAGAGGTCAATATCTTATTTTTCTCATTTTGTAGATGTACGAACAAGGGCTCCAGGTCACACAGCATGGAAATCATTTGCTGGGGGACACAGCATTCAATATCACTAGTAGTATTATGAAGTTCATATTTTGGTGGGGGAGTAATAGTCGACAAATAAGCAAGAAAAATATCAGGAAGTGATAACAAGTGCTATGGAGAGTATGAAAATGGAGTGATGTGAGAAGAAGTGTGTCTGTGTGGATATTTCAGATTAGGACTCTGATAATCAAAACATTAGGGACAGCAAGTGCTCCCAGTTTTGAAGAGTGTCTTGCGAGGTTAACCATAGTGCTTACAATCCAAAATATCGTACACTATGAAGAATATTATCTGGCATGGGCATCAAAGAACTCAGTAAACCTCAAATATAAGAAGCCGCCTACCTGGAAAAAAATATAATTGATGTTTTTTCAAATGTGTCTGAACCACATCAGCTCTCTACTCTGTGGCATGGTTACACAGATGTTTACTAAGCTCAGCTACAATCTTGCGAGCTTTGATCTAGAGACTTGGTGATTTCATAGAAATTTTGTTCTTAATACTAGGTGTGAATGTTTTTCTCTTATATTCTGTATTCTTTCTCATCTTCATTAATGTTTGAGAGCTAAAGGCCATTGAGAAGCTGGATCAACAAAAAATGGTCTCCTGCAGAAGATCGTTGATGTAATTTTTAGACTAAAACTTTGAAATCTCAGTTTTAAAAAACAAAACAAAACTGAATTGCGCCATTCTATTTTTTTCTGCAAGTTTTATACCCTGAAACTTCACTTCTACGAAGAAACTCATGGTAGATTAAACCATGTAGACACTAGGTCTCCTGGTCCTTTGGATAGCCCATTCCTTTTGTATAAGGACAAAGTGAATTCGCGCTATGGCAGTCCAGTGATGAGCCGGCAGAGCTGAGAACGGGAAAGATACTTCCTGTTCCTATGTCAAAGCTTCCAACTCATTAGAATCACCTGGGGATCTTTTAAAAATTCCAGTGCCAGGCAACACCCACCCTCATACTGATTAAAGCATAATCTCTGCGGAATTTATATGTTTTCAAGTTTCTCCATTGATTTCCAGGTAGAGGCAAGATCAGTGGAAGATTCCAGACATAGGTCATGGTGATACAAAGCAGGATTCCACACAGAGCCATCCAGAGTGATCATCTGATGTTTGAAGCAAACACCAGGATAGCAAATGTTTAGAAATTTCAGATTTTTTTTCTTAAACATAGGAAAATAAGGTGGGTGTTCCTGGCATAAAAACACTTCTGAAACAGGTTTAATGAGATTTTGGATAACTCTGAGTATTTTTCTCTCATTTATATACTGAGGTAGGAGCAGCAATTGTTGAGCTGAGAGTATTGATGTGTTTCAAAATATGCTGGACCATGGATCTTTCTCTCATCCTCATAGCCCCATGCCACTCCTAGGCTCCTTTTGCCACCTGGTACTGACTTCTGTATTTCTAAGCGACAGGAACAAAGGCCCACCTAAGCCTAAAATGTTTCAGTTATGCATGATTACAGAGAATCAATGCAACATTATTTCATTTAATTAATAAATGAAATTTCTAGTCATTCTTAGCTTATGTTTAAGCCAAGAGAATTATTCTGCTTTAAAATATTTTATTAAACCAACAATAACAAAATGTGCTCCTTTTGTATTTGGAAAAATTCTTGAGTGTCTTTCCAGTTACATTCAGTGCATTCATATTCTTTCACTTTCCTCTCCATTCTTGAAGGTTACTAATAAGCAGTGAAATGCCCTCAAGACACAGTTATAGAAAGGAGAAGGAGGAACAATAGCAGGAGTGCTGGATAAGAGTGTCTTATTTGGGTGTGCATGGAACATTTCAAGTTGATGACTGTCAGTGATGCCAAATCTTCTCGAGGTACCAGGAACAATTCCACATGCTTGGCAGTTCCTCAAGAAATACCTAGGGAATAACTGTTTAGCAGTTAAGAACAGGAAATCTTCTAGACTGAGTGTGAATCTCAGCGTAGCTTGCTACTTACTATGTGGCCCCTGGCAAACTCCTTAACCTCTCTAAGTGATGGTTGCCTTCTGTGAAGAAGGGAGATCATCATATTTAACTACAGGTATTTGTGAAGACTAAATGAAATAAGCATGTAAAGCTCTTAACAGAGTATGTGACACATCGAAAGTATTCAATAAATACAACATACTATTATAATGAATCAATCAGTTAGTGTAATGTGTAAATAGTCAGCAGAGCACACGAAGACAAATGTTCCAGCCTTCAACTTGGGGAAGGGGTGTGCGCTAAATGTATGGACAGGGAAGATTGATAGTAATTTTTGAGAAAATTCAAGGACAATCTTTTTTTTTAAGATGTGACTTTTCAAAAAATATTTGTGTTACTATGAGGGTACACATGATAGGTTATATTATTTGCATTTGTAAGGTAAAATCCAAAGTCTGAGTTGTATTTTAGTTGAGTCCTTAACTCAGGAAGCGTGCCATATACCCCTATATTGTACTTGATAGGTGGGGATTACTGAACCCCCTCCCTTCCACTCCACTTCTTGAATTTATTGTGTTTTTCTCTAGTGCAGGCTTGTAGTTGTTGATCAACTATTTTCAGATTAGTACTGAATATGTAGGATGCTTGCTTTGCTTTTCTTGAGATACTTAGGAGAATGTTTTCCAAATCCATTTAGGTAAATACAAAAAAATGCTAAGTATTTATCTTTTTTATGGCTGAATAGTATTCTATGGTATACATATACCACAGTTTATTAATCCACTCATGGGTTGATGGGCCCTTGAGTGGTTTCCACATCTTTGCAATTGTGAATTGAGCTGCTATAAACATTCAAGTACAAATTTTCTTATAGTAATATTATTTTTTTTTCTTTTGGGTAGATATATAGTAATGGAACTGCAGGATAAATGGGAGATCTACTTTTAGTTCTTTGAGGATTCTCCATATTTCTTTACAAAAGTGCTATAATAGTTTGCAATCCCACAAATGGTGCATTAGTATTCCCCTCTCTCTGCACCCATCCTAGCATCTGCAGCTTTTAAACCTTGAGATGTGGCTATTTTCACTGGTATTAGGTGATGTCTCAAAGTGGTTTTGATTTGCATTTTTCTGATGTTTAGGAATGATGAACACTTTTTCATGTGTTTGTTGGCCATTCATCTGTCCTCTTGGTGAAAGGTTCTGTTCATGTTGTTTACCCAATGATTGACAGAGTTGTTTGTTCTTTTCTTGTTGATTTGCTTGAGGTCTTTGCATATTCTGGTTACCAGCCCTTTGTCTGATTCTTCATATGTGGATATCTTCTCCCATTCTGAGGGTTGTCTATTTGCTTTGTTGATTGTGTTCTTAGCTGTGCAGAAGCTTTTAAACTTGATTAAGTCACACTTATTTTTTTGTCATTGCTGCAGTTGCAGTGTGGTCTTCTTCAATTTTTTCCCATGGCCAATGTTGTTAAGACTTTTGTCCACATTTTCTTCTAGGATATTCATTGTTTCATGTCTTAGATTTAAATCTTTTATCCAGCGTGAGGAAATTTTTGTAAGTGGTGTGAGGTGAAGGTCCAGTTTTAGTCTTTTACATGTGGCTAACCTGTTCTCTCAGAACTATTTTTTAAATAGGAATTATTTTCCCCAGTGTCTATGTTTTTTTAGTTTGTCAAAGATCAGATGGTGAAATGAGACTGCTTTTATCTCTAGGTTCTTGATTCTGTTGCACAGGTAAATGTCTCTATTTTTACACCAGTACCATACTGTTTTGATCACTATAGACTTGTAGTATAACCTGAAGTTTGGTAATGTGATGCCTCCAGATTTTTTTTCATTTCTTAGAATTGTGTTGGCTATTTGAGGCATTTTTTTCTGGTTCCATGTAAATTGAAGAACTATTTTTTCAAGTTCTTCAAAGTTTGATGTTGGTGATTTAATGGGAACTTCATTAAGTCTGTAGATAACTTTTGGTAGTACAGACATTTTAATGATATTGATTATTTCCAGCTATGAGCATGGTATGTTTTCCCATTTGTTAACATATCTGCTATTTCTTTTCTCAGGGGTTCATAGTTTTCTCTGTAGAACTTCATTTGTTCTACATCATTTGTTAAGTATATTCCAATGTATTTCATTTTCTCTGAAGTTACTGAGAAGGATATTGGGACATTGATTTAGTTCTTAGCTTGATTGTTGCTTGCATATATGAAGGCTACCGATTTGTGGATATTAACTTTTTATCCCAATGTTACTGTATTTCTTGATCACTTGTGAGGTCTCATGGTTGAATCCTTGGGGTTTTCTTAGTATAAGATCATATCATCAGCAAAGAGCACAAGTTTGACATCCTTTGCCCCCATTTGAATATCATTGATAACCTTCTCTTGTCTGATTACATTGGTTAGGACTTCCAGCACTATGTTGAATGTGATCATTACTGAACAATACAAAAAATTCTATGCCCAGAAATTTGAAAACAAGGAGTAAATGGACCAATACCTGAAATCACATTACTTCTCTAGACTTAACCAGGAAGGAATAGAGTTCTTGAACAGATCAATACCAAGCACCAAAATTGCAAAAACAATAAAAGAAGTTCCAACAAAAAAAGTTTTGGACCAGATGATTTTACACTAGAAGATCTCATACCTGTACTGCAGAAGCTATCCCAGAATGTTCAAAGACGATCTCATACCTATATTGCAGAACCTATCCCAGAATGTTGAGAAGGAAGGAACCCTCCCCAACTTCATCTATGAAGCCTTATACCAAATGAATATCACCTTATACCAAAACCAGGAAAGGACCCAACAAGAAAAGAAAACTACAGAGCAATGTTATTAATCAATATTGAGACAAAAATACTCAATAAAATCCCAGCAAATAGAATACAGTTACACATTAAAAAAAAAATTATATATCACAACCAAGGTAGACTTCATCTCAGGAATGCAAGGCTGATTGAACATATGCACATTCATAAATATAATTCATCACTTAAATACAAGAAAAAAATAGCATATGATCCTCTTAATAGATGCAGAAAAAGCATTTGACAACGTTCAGCATCCTTTTCTGACAATCTTTAATTGGTTTGTGAACACTTTTCAAGCATTAATGACTAGAGGCCAGCATGGTTTCAATAAACGTAGGTAATTTGGCAAGACTGTATTTTATTTTGCATTTGATTTGCTAGACCTGTAGATTATATGATTAAATAAATGGTTCATCTGGGTGATAGTAAGATATTTTATAGAGTTTCTCATGATATCCTTGTAGAATGTGGACTATAGTTGAATCAATTATAATTATAAATATTTAAGCACTCATATCCCAAACCTTATTAATACACTGGGAGCATTAAATTATAGAATGAGGACTTCAAAGATAGTGATATAGTAAAATTATAACAGAAACTAATTGGAAATATAAGTAAAGTTCAACAACTTGGTAAAAAATTAGTTAGCTGTCTATATATAAAATGTATAAAATTGTACTTACCTGAAATTCATATGAAAAAGTTCTAAGTATTTGCGCATTTGAAGCTCAATATGATGTTGCTGCTAAGCACAAAAATGCAATGTTTGTCCATAAATTTTACTGTTCAAGGAAAATAATAGTGACATAGCAGCCTATCCTGGGACCATCAGACTAGAAATAGCATTTTTAAAGGACATACGGATTAACTGGAGCATGCGAAAGAAGGATTACAAGGATGGTTGAAGCCTCTGGAAATCTGTGAGTCTAAGGAAAGGGAAATAACTGGCAATGTTTTGCTTGTAGAAAGAACATTGAAAAAGCCATGATCATGTCTTTGAAGTGGTGAATAGTCTCCTTCAGGAAATATGGATTAGATGTTACCTATTTGGCTCCAGAAGAAAGAAAAGACAAGGATAGGAGATTTTAGCTAAGTGTAAAGGATAGAAGGAGAGAAGATTTAAAGGATAGAAGATTTTAGCTAAGTGTATAAAAATACATTTTTGACAATCAGCAGTATTAGAATTGAATGGGTTGCCTCATGAGATTGTAAGATCATGAGCTTTGTCACTGGAAGTATTACATACTGCATGATCATTTCTTAAAAAATATTTTGGGAAAAATCTTCTTTGGGGGGAGACAGGATTGGGCATCCTTCAGGTTGTCTTTGAACTTGGATGTGATGCCACAAATGACTTTACATTCATGCTTTTAGGTTATTCAAAAGATAAATAGAAGGGAAGATGTTGGCGATCATAAGAACATGATGCTTTTTAACCTGCTTCAAGAAGTTTGCTTGGTCTCTGCAGATAGATTTGCTCTGTGCTATTGTCATGGTCATGAACACATTTTACCTCTGTTCTTACTGTAATGAACTTCAGTATATTTGACTTACATATAATAGACATTTGTTAGTTTTGTGATCTAAAAAGAATAAGGAGAAAGAGAAAAGGAATGTTTTATGATTTATATATACTCAAAAGCAAGAAGGTGGGGGACGTGTACAGCACAGCCACATGTGAAGTCAGGGAGGTTCTGACACCTCCCTAGAACCTCCCCACATGAGTGCCTTGCTTTGACCTGTCTTAGAACAAGCTACATCTTCTCTGCATCCTGACCTGCCCATGCTAATGTTAGGAAGACATCCTTAAACTTAACCCAATTCACCTCCAACCTGTTTCCTCTTCAGCCTTCCTTATCTTAGTAAATGGTACTTCCTGTTAGTGCTAGTCAAAGTTAGGAGTCATCCTTGTTTTTTCTCCTTTCTTCAGCTCATATATGGAATCCATGTTCAGGTTCTCCAGGCTGAATCTAAAACCTGCTCCCTTCTGTTCATTTTGCTACCACTGAAGATGGAACCCAACGGACCCCTGCCAGACTCCTAAGTGTCTTCCAGATGTCCCTCTTACTCCTTCTTCTCTTTATTCTCACACACCAGCGCTGCTGCATCCAGCTCCCTACAGTGACCTATAAGGTGTCATGACGTCAGCAGTCTCATCTGATCCCTGCTGACCCCACGTACCCATTGGGCAGTATCATTCAGCCTCACTTGCTTTTATTTGCTTTATCACACCAGATAACCCAACCAATAGCTACTCTCTCTTCCTGGAATTTACTATTTCCACACTTTGCATGGCTGGCTCCTAATTATAGTTTGTTTCTCAGCCTAAGTATCATTGCATCTGCGGTAACTTTTCTGAACACCCAGCCTGAAGTAGGCTTCTGATCCCTTTCTATAATTGCTGTTTTATTTTTCTGTAAGCACTTATCTAATTTTTGAATGTATTGTCATTTAAATTTCTTTAAATAATACAATATTATTTTATATTACTAGCAAACTACAAGTGCCATTGTAATGAGGATGTAATGTTTGCTGTTCTATACCAATCATGTATCCTCAGCCCTACAACAGGGTCCGAAGAGCAGTAGGCACTTAATAAAATATGTTGAAGAAAATATACTGTGTTGAAGAAAGAAAGGACAGAGGAGAATGAGGAAGGAAGAGGAAGGAACAAAGGAAGGAGGTGAGGGAAGGAAGGAGGAAAGATGGAAAGAAGGAACTAATTTCCTCCCCCAAATTTATTTCTCATATTAAATGGTCATGAACAGTTAAGAGAAGTCATCTAAAATATTTCTGAAAAGTACAATGGTAGGAAAGAATAAAGGTAAAATATCTTATTTGAATGGTGAACTCCGAATTTGTATTTTTCTGCTGAAGTATATTGTTGCAGATGAAGAGTTGAAATGTTAATTTTATACTACATCTCTGATGATTCTATAATTATAGCAGGGTGTTAAATTTTTCTACATGAAAACTAAAATGAGATGATTAGCTGTGGGAGAAAATTCAGAATGTGTGTCTTAGAAGGTGGCACTTGAACAAACAACTTGCTCAGGTGGAGCTCTTATTGGAACACAAGCTCCAGGGTTCATATTTTGGCTTTCTGGTAGGTATTTAACAGAGCCCTTATTAGACATGGAGAGTTTCAGTTTTATCTGAAGTGGTTTCTAAAAGGCAAGCCCCTTCTGTTTTGACATTCCACTCCAAATTCTAAGATTAGCAAAGAAATAACTTATTAAGATCAGCTTATGTTGAACTCTGAAGATTGCGTTTATATAGTCGTTTATACAGCTTTATGTTTTTTTAGGATCAAAGATTCTCTTTCACACAAAAATATTGATTATTGTACTATCAATATTATTAAACCACCATAACACTTGTAGAAATTGATATTACAAACAGAAATGTTTGAAGTAACAAGGCTTTTGGGATTTAGAAAAAGAAGAAAAGCTACAAGCACCTGTTGAAGAAAATGATGACAGATGTAAAATTTTTCTCAAGAATCTCCTTGCAGCTGTGCTTACATTCAATTCCCCAAGCTGAACCAAGGTCTATTCGTATCATTTATTACATCCGTTAAGAGTTTTCACTTCCTCCTATTTCACATAGCACCAAAGATTCTGTGTAAGAGAGAAAAATGGGCTAACAATGAGAGAGAACCACTTTAACATCTGTGCAATCAGGTTTTGAATAAGAAGTCATAGCCGTCTTGTTGATTATCGAAGCCAGCTTTTTTGGCATATTATTTTGTGTTATCTTAGTTTGAAAGTGACGGTCAGCACTCACGCTATCATGCTAAGTAATAAATGTCAATTTCTTGCTGATAGTAACTTACATGACTGTTGCCACAAGACATTTTGAAACCTCAATTAGATATTTCTTAATTCTTTTCAAAGCATTTAGTGTTCAAAAGAAAAATGTCTTGTGAGAACATGTTTCAGGCATGATGTTTTTATGACGTAACTGAAGATTAGCTTTTTTACTGGAGTCTAATTATTAACTCAGATTTTCAAAGGGAACAGGTAAATTTTTTATCCAAAACAAGTACAAACAAGCTAAAGACATGATTAATATAATAATCCACAATAAAACCAAAAAATAATACTCAATGACATAATACTCATATTGAAGGGGATCTTAATCTAAGCATTTCAGTTAGAATCTGATGGAGATTTACATCAAGTTTGTCACATGGGACAACAAGACTTTACATTTCACTTTGCAGAAATTAAAACTGAATAACTGCAAACAAGAATAACTTCTGGATGCCAGCTTTGTTAATCACATTATATAAAAATTGATACATTTTTATTCTTAAAGTCCTGCCAAATTTCTACAGAATCATGATTATTTGAATCCTCCCCAACTCTCTTACTCACATAAAGTCCATTTTTAATGGTTCTTAAATGGAGCTTACTTTTATCTGTATTTTATGTTATATTTATGGTAATATCATATATTTATTATATTGTACAATTAATTAGAATATCTGTGACCTTAGGCCATGACAATAAGAGTATGCTGTGGTCAGTATTTCTACTTTTATCTTAAAAGTCCTGGGATATCAACACCACAGGAAGATGGCTAAGGAGTGGCCTTCCCCATGGGTGTGTGATAAAGCTACGTTTGATTTCCATGCACTAAATAGGACAGGGGTTGGGGATGAGGGCATAATCTAATTCTAATCCTAAAAGTGAAAATTAGATGTAGTAAAAATGGTCTGGGAAATTTCCTTAAATATCTCATAAGTACTAAGCAGTGTAGATTTGTGAATATCACCTTCTAGGTGACTTTACCAATATTCAAACTTTGATTGATTGATTGCTTGATTGAGATAGAGTCTCAGTAGCCCTGGGTAGTAGAGTGCCCTGTGTCATAGCTTACAGGAAGGTCAAATTTGTGGACTCAAGCAATCTTCTTGCCTCAGCCTCCCAAGCAGCTGGGATTACAGGCGCCCACCACAACACCCAGCTAGTTGTTTCTATTTTTAGTACAGAGGGGTCTTGTTTTTGCTTAGGCTCACCTTGAAGTCCTGAGCTCAGTTGATCCACCCTCCTCGGCCTCCAAGAACATTAGGATTACTGGCGAGAGACCCTGAGTGGGGCTTCAGTAATTCAAACTTTTAATTGGTCAATATTTTACTGTGCAAATTTTACTTTCCAATATTTTTCCTTGAAGGTGATAGTAACACAGTAACGATTAATTCAATTATTCACTTGAATAATCTTTTTCACTTTGTCAAACTGTTAGGATTGCTTTCTTTTTCTACTTCTCTCCTTTCCTTTTTCTTTCTTTCCTTTCTCAATATTCTTCTTCTCAGTAAAAATAGTAAATGACAGGAAATTTGAGACCCAGAATCTTTATTTTTTCTTTTTCTCTTCTTTTGCATCACTGTGTTTTTAAGCCTATATGTCTTTTTAATATTGATATAATATTGGTATGATATTGATACCATTAAGGCTGTGTTTGATAATATTCCATGGAAGAAATAAGTACTACTGGACGAAACTTCAGTTTCACCATGTTAAGCCATTCCTATACCACAAAGCCGAGAATAGAGATGCCTGTTCCTGTTTTCTTATCTCTTATTTTGAAAATTATTTAGATTTCACAAAAGGGAAGCCAGGGTGCTCTTTTCTAAAGTACGTAAACATATTTAATGAGCATCTTCAGTAGACAAATCTTTGTGTTAGGTACTACGGCTATAAATTAATAGTAGAAAATATTCTGAAACATGACTTCTCTCGGATTTTTTTTTTTAAAGTTAAAATTGGTAGGAAATTACCTCCTTGTGTGAAAGAATTTCAAAGAATTGTTACATGTTTAAACTCTTTTTTTATAAATACAAATGTCAGTTTTCTAAGATTCATGTCCATGTGGGGGCTAAGAGGTCACATCAACATTCCCAGATTCCAATGCCAGATGTGTCTGCGTGGCAGGTCCTGCAGACCCAAACTCATTCTAGCATCTGGTTAAACACATTCCATACCGGGTCTTAACCATATGTAAATATAATTAAGAGCAAGTGGAAAAGTAATCAATTGATTCCCCCTTCCACTTAGAACGTAAACAACTATTCTAAAGGCACAAATTGATAACTGGATTAACAAGATTGGCTGTTTACCTCTAGACAATTACCACATGGTTGAAAAGATAACACAATGTCTAGAATATACTGCGTGCTACGTGGTAATGTAAATAGAGGAATAAGGAGTCTCAGGGAGAATGATCACTTCCAGTTGGGATGATCAAAGATAATTTCATAGAGGAAATAAAATCATGAGGAGGAAAGGAAGAGATTAAGTAGGTGGAGTTAGTAGAGAGAATATTTCAGCCAAATGATGAGAGCTGAAGAAATAGCAAAGAAGAATGTGAACGGAAGTAGAGAGCTGGAAAAAGACCAAGTATTTGAAGGGAACAATAAATAGGTAATAAGCAATCTTGCCATTAGATTAATAGGTTTAGATAATAGGTAACCTGGAAAGCCAGGCCAGACTCAATTTTAGGGAAGCTGGAATCTGCATTATAGAACTTTGTACAATATACTGTTGAATAGAATGCAGTGATACACTGAGAGTGATTTTTCAAGGAAGACCTTAATAGAAGTATGTAAATGATGGAGTCTTAATTAAAGTAGAAGTCAAAATGAAATAGACCTAGCAGATGAATTATTTTTTCGAAGGAAGGTTTGATAGGGGCAAAGCCTGTCTGTGAGGATGTGAGTCACAGGGAAGAAGCTAAAGAAGACTGAAGTTTTGAATATGGATGGTGAGGAGAATGGCAATGTGATTAAAGAAAATCAGGAAAACTAGTCTTCCAGGTAAAAGGTGAATACAAGTGTGGAATTATTACATTCAAAAGTGACAATGAAACTTTCAAGTGAAATAGACTTTTGTAACATATATGTGATACTGAATAAAGGTGATGATTTGAATCTCTTGGAGTAGGAGATAGTCCCAAAACATGAAATGTGAAGATGGAAGAGTGTAAAGTCAAGGGCAGAACTTTGAAGTCCTTAGGTAGAGAGTGCGTGGGAAAATGGAGCTGGAAAGTAATTGAGATAAACTGTCAAGGTCAGCAGTGAACCGTGGGTCTTTCTGCAAGTGGAGAGTGTCAATATCCTGGCCTTGTTCCAGGACTAACTTGTTCTTGAACTTAGCAGGGAAGAATTCAGTCTTTCATTATAAAGTTTGACTTTTTTTTTTTTTTTTTGCAGTTTTTGGCTGTGGTTGGGTTTGAACCCACCACCTCTGGTATATGGGTCCGGTGCCCTACTCCTTGAGCCACAGGCACTGCCCATAAAGTTTGATGTTAACTGTAAGTTTTTTTATTGGTGCCCTTTATAAGGATGAGGAAGTATCTTCTATTGCTAGTTTACTAAGAGTTATAAGAATGAATATTTTCAAGAGGCGCTTCTGAATTTATTGAGATTATCATATGGTTTTTCTTTTTAAGACTTTTAATGTGACAAATTCTATTGTTTGATTTTCTATCATTGAGATAACTCTGCATGGTATATTATCCTTTTTTATATGGCTGAGTTCTATTTGCTAAATCTGCATCTCAGTTCGGCACCCATAGCTCAGTGATTAGGGGGCTGGCCACATACATTGATCTTGGTGGGTTTTGAACCCAGCTAGGGCCAGCTAAAACAACAATTAAAATTGTAACAAAACATAGCCAGGCGTTGTGGTGGGTGCTTGTAGTCCCTGCTACTTGGGAGGCTGAGGCAAGAGAATCGCTTAAGCCCAAGAGTTTGAGGTTGCTGTAAGCTGTGACACCATAGCACTCTACCGAGGGTGACATAGTGAGACTCTATCTCAAAAAAAAAAAAAAAAAAAAAAAAAAAGAAAGGGAATCTGCATCTCAGTCCATGAGAGATATTGGTTTGTAATTTTTTTTGTAATGTCTTTAATTTTGGTTTCAGTGTGATGCTGGTATCAAAAAATTGAGTTGGGAATTGCTTCATCCTTTTTTAATTTAATTTAATTTTTATTTTGTAACAGGCTGGTGAGGTAGCTCAGGCCTATAATCCTAGCACTGTGGGAGGTGAGACTGTCAGATTGCTTGAGCTCAGGAGTTCAAAATCAGCCTGAGAAAGAGTGAGACCTCATCTCTACTAAAAATAGAAAAATTAGCTAGACTTTATGGCAGGTGCCTGTAGTACCAACTATTTAGGAGGCCGAGGCAGGAGGATCTCTTGAGCCCAAGAATTTGAGGTTGTGGTGAACTTATGATATCACAGCACTCTACTCAGGGTAACAGGGTAGGACTCTGTCTTAAAAAAAAAAGTTTGTGAAGGATGGTATTATCTCTTCCTTAAATACTTAAATAGTTGGTAAAATTCCAAGGGAAAGCATCTTGGGCTAGAATTTTCTCTGTAGGGAGGTTCTTCCCCTCCCTCCCACAAAGGCTATTCAGAGTGTCTCTTATCTTCCTGAATGAGTTATGCTGGTTTATATATTTTAAGGATTTTGTTTCTTATCTAAATTATCTAATTTTTTGTTCATCAAAGTGTGCACAATATTATTAATCTTTAATGTCTGTGGGTTCTGTTGTGATGTTTCCCTTTCATTTCATTTACATCTATTTTCTATGTATACAATCTGCTCTTGGTTTTATTTTTCTTTTTTCCTGTTTTCTTTAAGTTAGTATTTCTTTTTATTCTTATTATAAAGTAGATCTTTTTTAGGATAGACAGAAGGGAAATGGAAGCACTCATGTATTATAACTGAAATTCTCCTAATAGGATGTGAGGATGGGAGAAATATTATCATTTGTATAGAGAAGGTTTAGAATGGTTATTTTGGGAGGTCTCTGGAGAAAATAGCAAGAAATTAACATGTGGTTTTCTAAGAATTAATGAGGGTCTTCCTGAAGTATGCATGTAAATAATATTATTTGTACAGCTAAGGTATACTGTAATCAAATATGAAGATCTGCCTCCAAAATAGGGCCTAAAAGTTGGAAAATGTGAAAAAAATATAGTGGAATTACAGTGGTGGTTAGGTTAGTTCACATTTTAATTTTAGTTTAAATAAGATCCAATTATGTTTTCCCTCTTAACATTGAAGATATCAGCTTCTTTTAGACAATCATTTTTCTGAGAAACCAGGAGTTTGAAATAATTTAGCCCATGTCTTTTCTAAATATTAAGCACACGGCTAATTACACAAGGCAGATGAGTACACAGGATCCTCAATATGAGCTCAGTGAACTTTCTTCCATTTTTTAATAGCTAAGTTATCTGAAAAGCCAGAAAAAGGTGCAATGGTTGGAAGGAGTTGGTATTGTTGAGTGGAAGTAGAATGAATGGAAAGTTGGCAAGCCAGCTGGATATTTTGTGAAATTCATGGTTTAGGAAACATATTTGCAAGACTAGGATTATTATTCTACTCTTTGAACTGCTTACAATTTGTATTGTATTCTTTTTGTTAGCAAAAACTGTGATTGCTTGAATCATGTAATGAAATATGAGTTCACTGAAAAAGCACGGACAGTTGAGCTAAATCCTTCTTTGTCCACAGACATCGAAGATGAAAAATGTGAAAATCACAGTATTGTAGGCATATTTCATCTAAAGTGCTTTCAAAATTACAGCCTGTTTTGCAGAATACATTTTTTGACAAACCTCACCATGAGCAGTAGAAAAGTATTGTTATGTGAAAAATTAATATAGCTAGTTTCTGTAAACAGGAAAAAATAAACAAAAACAAACTTACCTATTTTATCCCAGCAGTAGCCTCTGTTCTCTAGAACAGTGAAGATGGATACAGACTCTGGCGTAAGAATACAGGGATTTGAATATTTCCCTTATGATTTACCAGCTGTATTATCTTGAACAAAGTACTGGTCCATTCTCTCTCCATTGCATCTGTCTGCCTCTCAGAAATGATTTGTACACCACTTAATTTGTGTCTCATGGTCTTCATCTGTAAAATGGAAAAACAGTTTTATTTCATAGGTTTGATATGAAGATTAGATTAGTTAACGTATGCAACGTGTTTAAACAGGCCCTGGTCCATGGAGTGTACGCCTAAGTTGTAGTTATTGTGGAAAAAGGTTAGACTGTGCATTGCCAATAAATTGGGGTCTCAGCATATGAAAGAATATCTAGATCTGATACCCTGGAAGCAAAATTCATGCACACTCAATAATTTGCCTTACAAAGGTACTTGGAATGAAAATGTCAAAGGCCATCCATTACAGACAATTTAAGGTTTTGTCTCATTATGTTGTACTTTTTTAGTCAAGCACCGCAATCACTTTTTCTAGTAAAGTAACTATAATTATGTTTTGGGATGTATATTCTATCAACTCTTCACAATTTTTTTTAAACCAAATATCCGTAGATGCTGAAAAAACTGTATAATTGAGGCAAATTTTATGTCTTTTATAAGTGACAAAATTAAAACCAATTATTCTAATTATTCTCGACAAAACAGGCAAGTGGTAAAAGGCATCGGAAGATATTGGGGTGATAAAATCAAACTGTAGTGTAAAAGCGGGAAGGAGAACTAATTGGGTACTGGCCATGGTAGAAAGTTACCCCCCCCCATACACTATCTCATTTATTTAATTTTCAAAATCCATAAAAGAAGTACACATTATCCTCATTTTACTAACGTTAAAAACCATATCTCTCAGAGTTTTATTTCATTCATTTTTCAAGGCTATTTAAAGCACTGCTGGGGGCCATAGCCCAGGGATTTGATGTCAAGGTCCGTGCTCTCTCCCTTGCCCTCATCTGCCTCCCAGAAATGATTTGTACACCACTGAAGAGTTTAGTACAAAAATTATGGCTGAGCCACAACAACAAAACTTCCCTAATTTTTAAATATCTTGCAATTCAACTAGTTTCATTTCTTTGCACATTTTTTTTCATTGCATTTAATTTTAGTGAGAATATGCCATTGAAACTCAGGCAGCAACAACCCTCCTACCGTGGGTCTTTTTGCTCTAATGGTGAAGGGTGAAGGGAGGTTCCATCAGGCATAATCGTGGAAAGAGTGATGACCTGATGACCGCAGGGCTGATTCTGGCCTTGCTGCTCACTAGTTATTTCACTTTGGGGTTAGTCATTTTATAGTGCCCAAGGCCCTCTTTTAATTGTGCAATGAAAGAAAAGTACTAAATTGATATCTAATGTTCAATCATTACATCTCTTTTGATGCTCTGTGATGTTACCAATCTATACTGCCTTTTCCTAAAGGGCCAAAAGTTCAAAGAGGCACCCGTTTCCCTAGTTGGAATACTCTTGCACCTTGAAATTTCCTGAGATTTAGCAAATAATTCTACATATAGGATATAGTAAGCAAATACAGGATCTTTTTTTAAATGTTCTATAAATTATTTTCACTCTGTATGAAAGATATCCTGATTTTTCTTTTCCATATTTTCCACAGGATTATTTTACAAATGCAAATAGAGAGTTGATAAAAGATACTCAGCAAGATTACCATCTAGAATATGCCATGGAAAACAGTACACACACAATAATTGAATTTACCAGAGACCTGCATACGTGTGACACAAATGACAAGAGGATCACGGTAAGGAGTCTATGAGTTAAAAGCACGCCTCAAAGAGTTCTGTCCTTACATGCATGAAATGCCTTATAAAATGGAAGAAACACATATCTAAAAATCACCTTTGATAACAAAGTCACATAGTCTTTTTCGGAATATTTTAAAAGTCTTTTTAGATGACAAAATCTACAACTATAAATTTCAATGATGGAAATTTTGGGGTGAATTTAACATTTTCAAGAGCTCTTTAAAGTTTGTGTGATTTAGCTATAATGTATTTTTTAGCTTCCCTGTAAAGTTTGAAAATAGACAATAGGTAATTGCAGAAATGTATTACACAAAAGATAATTATGAATCTGAATACTAGGATATAATTAGGATTTGTAACTGATTCAGCTTTGTAAATTTCTAAAATCAAGATGAATACTTGGTTGATTATAATTGCCCAGTGGCATATTATATGAGATCTCTTATTTTCAGACTCCATGCAAAAATAATATCTTTACGCATCTGCAAATTAAATATTTAGAGGATAGATAATTCATGTGGTACTTCAGAAATGTTCATGAATTGCTTGGATCGATTTTATTTTGCATAGACCAATATAATTATCTTTTTTTATTTGGTAAATTAAAACATTAAAACGGGAACAATAAAAAATATGAAGCAGTTGTGATTAACATTCAACATAAAGAGTAAAAGAGGAAGAAAAAAACACATGCAAAGACATGGATCTGTTTTTACGTAATATCCAGTACAATTATACTTTAATTCGGATAATAATTATAGTCATTTGACTTATTAGGAAAGAATGTAGCGAAGAGAACATTTAAACTAAAGAGCTTTTGCTTTCTTATTTATTTTCTAAGTTTTTATTACAAAAATCTGGCAAAAATACCTTTATCTGTGGGAGGACTGAACAATTTCTTTATATCCCAGAAAATCTTCCTCACCCCACAACCCTTTGGGCAATCTCTCTTGATTACTGAATGGAAACCAATCTCATCTGAAAGTACTTTCCCTAGATGGGGGGTAATCTCAGTCCCTTGAAAATTTCCAGGATTAACAAAATGGTTGTAGATCAATTCTATTATAATAAACAAACCCAGAATCAGAAATCCTTCTGATTTCTGTATTTACACTTTCTGTAAATTCATACACATGACCAAGCTAGGGCCTAGGAAAAAAACCTACTGTGAAAGGTAAAGTCTTAGGTAATTTTAGTTTTTGTTTTATTGATTTATTTATTTCACCTAACATGTTCTATTAAAATCTCTGCTGCATAATAAGAATATTTGCTTGGTAAGTACTAGGCTCTAGTTTAAATTTTGGCATGACAGTGACTTGTATTCATGACAACATAATTACCAAGTCAGTTGCTCTTCGTTCTGTTTTGGAACACATAATCTTGCTGAGAGACAATTCCTAACAAAAAGTTACTTGTCTATCAGGATCTTTAATAACGTAGTCAGATTTACACTGTTAATGTTGGAGACCATACTGAGAATGCTGAATGTCATTATTTTCTTTTCTTCTATTGTCTTGTTTAAAATTGAGTTCTTTAAACTTAACTCAGTGGTAAAAAAAAAAAAAAAAAAAAAAAAGTGCTCTCATGAGACAAAATCTTGCCCATGTTTGGTCACCAGGATAGCACTGTAAGAGTGATCTGGGCCTACCACCAGGAGGATGTGGGAGAAGCTGGCCCCAAGTACCACGACTCCAATCGGGGCACCAAGAGCCTGAGGTTACTGAACCCTGAGCAAACCAACGTGCTGTCTGCAGCCTTACCGTCCTTTGACCTAGTAAATCAGGATGTAAGTTTTTTTAGTTTTTGTGATTGTAGGAATGGCTTCATAAGAGTGTTTTTGCTTATATGACTGTATTTAAGATTATGTCAAGAGTATGTGACTTTGTTTGTTCCTCTCCTTTTTATTAAGACAGGTCCCCATCCCAAACAAAGATACAACATATTGGTGCCAAATGTTTAAGATTCCTGCATTCCAAGAAAAGCATCATGTAATAAAGGTATGTCACTTGCTCACAGGCTAAAATTAATTTGTACAAATGAAGGAAGAAATGGATGCCCTTAATATGAAAACAGTAAAAAAAATAGAGAAATGATTTTTAATTATATGGTAGTTATTTAGAGAAGAAAGAACTGGCTTGACTGATCACATACTGTTGTTAAGAGTCTGAAAGTTTAAATTGTAGGTGGTTATCTCCTAATTTTATATGTCAAAGGTAAACATTTTGGTATGCATTTGGACATCACTAGTTATTTTCTTAGGCAGCACTTTCACAATTGGAATTGTTGGAATTGCAACTTACAATAGTATGTTTAGGAATTGATAAATTATATCCAGGAGGGTTACATGCCCCACCAATAATTTTTGAAAATATCTGCTTTTTTTGAAAATGCTGGATATTCTTATTAAAAAGTCATTATTACAGTTTTTTTTTTTTTTTTGAAAATAAAAAATATAGAATTTGGTAATAAGTAAACCCAGTTTGCCTTTGGTGAACAATTTCTTTCCACCACTCTTGGAATAGGTGTCCCCAAACTTTTGCACCTAGTTAGTGAATGAACAACTATTATCAAAAAGTGGCAAGTCCTTGGTTCTGTGCTAGTAATCGCTGGGAGTTACAGTGAGATTGTGGGAGATATGGCTAAGACATAAGAAAGAACAAGACAGAATTAGATAGTGCATCTGGAATATCATAAACACTCAGAAGGCCAGACATTGCAGCCTTTCTGTCAGCCTCTAGACTATGCAATGAGGCAGTTGGCTATGAGAAAGTTGCAAATTTCTAGACTCTGGAATCCAGAGGGAAATACGTTGGTTTGAATCACAGGCCCACCCTTTAATTAACTGTGTGAGCACAGGTTAAGTCACTCTGGGGTATGGCTGTAGCCCCAGGTTTTCTCATCTACAAAAGGTGGGTGATCATAGCACTTTTCCTCCCAACCTTGAAGCATTTTAGAAAAGAGGGAAACACTGAGCACATTCTTTGAAGGAACTTAAATTTACAAATTTCTAACATATTTGTCTAGCTACACAGAACTGCCTTTTATTTGCAGAATGATTCACAGCTACACAGAGAGGCAAAAGGGGGTGGTTTGTGGGAATGATACCGAGTTAATATGTACAAATATTTGTATGATATTTTTGCAAACAGAACACTTACCAACAGTGTTACTACAGATGAATCATTTACCTTTGTGCAATAAATTATTTTCTACTTTGTGAATGTGAAAGGGGAATACAAATTCTAATCTTACATACTTAATATGGCACGTAATACCCTTTCCTCATGCCAAGGACTTTTCTGAGTCTTTCTCACATAAGGGAATGTTATATATACAATGTATCCTGTATTATCCTATGTCATTTGCAGCAAGTTTAATTTGGATCTGGTTTAAGGGACATATGTAAAGAAATGTTTTACAAAATAGGTCCTTTATTCATTTTCCGGTAAACATTAATGGATAGGATGTTAATTTCTTAACTACTTATGTGAATGCATTGTTATTCTTGTCATTAATGCTAGTAATAGTTGAGTTGATAAAATAAAAATAATTGTCTATATTTCAAGGAGCTCACTACCTATGTTCCAACTCTCTATGTAGGGTTTTTGCTTGATATCTCATCAAAGAATTTTTAGCTAACTTTTCCATGATAAATATATTATAATCAGGTGAGGGTGCTTAGAATTAACCCTTTTATGGCTCACGTTCCATCATTGGAATGGTGAGGATGTAGTTATATCCTCCTGCTGAAAGTTATCCCTGAGGTCTTATTTTTCATACATCTGCCTCCCGAGGGTACATGTCATCACGTGGTGGTACACAGTCACTGCTGCAGACACTAGAGTGCTGGGAGCTCATCAAACAGTCATGCAAAAGATTCAAAAATTTAAACCTCTGGCATAAATGAGCTAAGTACCTTGGGGATTTTTTTGAAAATAAAAAATATAGAATTTGGTAATAAGTAAACCCAGTTTTCCTTTGGTGTTACTGTCTTCACCAGGCGTTTGCATCAAGAGGGATCATAGTGACATGAAAGTCTTTGGGGCATTGTTTTGCAATGTTCGGAACTGTACCAAACAACAAAAGTCCTTAGCTTTGGGCAAAAGGGGATTTGAGGGACATCCCCCAAGTCAGAGAGAAGTGCTCATGTCAACTGGAGGGCTCTGTTGCAAGGGACAGAGGTTTGATGACTAGAATGTATAATTCTATGATTATGTAAGACTATCACTTACAGGATAGATTCCTGATTCTGTTCAACCCTAAAATATTTTAAAGTTCATTAAGTATTTTGAAACATTTTTCTTGAAAATGGACTCAAGTGGGATAATATGCACACATATAAGAAAATAGAAGCTTTACTGGAAGAAAATTTAAAATATTTAGGTTATAGAAATGGTTTTAAGGCAATTCTTATTTGCAGTTTACACTAGGTTACAACAAAATCTAATGAAGTAGAATTCACAGGGCTAGAACTTACCTTAAGAAATGATATAATTTCCATTCTCTTTTTCCTAGCAGAGATGATTTCTCATAATTCAAGAAAAAGTACGTATTGTTTTCATAGAATCAAAGACTCCTATGTTTTAAAAAGCCATTAGAGCTTAAGAACTTCTCCTTATTCTTTATTTTATGTCTGACAAATCTCTGTACCAAAAAGCCTCAGTCCTTTTCTGATACAAACAGGAAATATTTTCACAGAAAAGAGAACATTGCTTTTGTATTATATTATGTGGCCTATAATTTGCCATGAGTTTTAAGAATGTCAATTACACTAGTTTTCTGAGAAATCAGTTTCCATTGTCTGGACTCTAATTCAAATAAATAGTTTGTATTTGCAATTTCAATGTTGGTCTCACCTAGAAACTGTCTCAGATCTACCCTTACAGTTATCAGATCAACAGCTGTGGTATCCCAGTGCTTGTGTCCAGTAACCACTTCATAGTGGTCTCAAGTGCAAGGGTAATGATGCTAGCCATCCGGGTATGTCCGAGAGAAGCTGTCAAGTGTTCGTTTTAAATGAAAAGGAGAAAGTTCTCAATTTAATAAAGGAAGAAAAAATATCGTGTGCAACCTACGGTGAGAACAAATCTTTTACTTCTGAAATTATGAATAAAAAGGAATTCATGATAATTTTGCTGCCACACCTCAAACTGCAAAGGTTATGGCCACAGTGCAGGAGAAAAGCTTAGTTAAAATGGAAAGGCATTAAGTGTGTGCGTGAAGGGCATGAACAGAAACGTGCTCCACTTGATGGCATCCTGCTGTACCAAGAGCATGGAGTCTATATGAAGACTTCAGCAATGACTCCCCTGACACTGTCACTAAAAGACTATTACACAAATTCAGAAATATGGGAGGTGAAGTGGCAATGACATTCATCTCACTTCGTCTCATCACGTAGTCATTCTGTTATCTCACATAAGAAGAAAAAGGGCAAGTACAGTAAATAAGAAAGAAATATTTTTATAAGTGTTCTGTGTTTATTGTTGTTAATCTCTCACTATAAGTTAAACTTTATAATAAGTATGCATGTTTAGAAAGAAATATACATAGAGTTTGAAGTTTCAGGCAGCCTGAAGGGGGTTTAGACTATATCCCCCTTTGATAATGGGGGACTACTGTATACATTTTGTAGTTGTAGTAACTGACTAAGCCAATAAAATGTATTAGTAATTTGATGGGAACAGCTAAAATGTAATTAATAAAAATATTAATTACGTTTTAAATTTGTCTTAATCATGTAAAATGTTTTGCTTCTAATATTATAAAATAAGATAATCTCTAAAATTATTAAAATTTTAAAACAATCAAAAATGATCTTATCTGTAGGAGAGATGAGATTATGATAAAAATTATTGGCCATTCCAGTTCACTTGTGATTAAATTTATTTATTTATTTTTGCAGTTTTTGGCCAGGGCTGGGTTTGAACCCGCCACCTCCAGTATATGGGGCTGGCACCCTACTCCTTTGAGCCACAGATGCCGCCCTGATTCCAATTTATTGATTTGTATTTTGATTCTGGAAAAAAGTCTTTAAAATTGTGACTTGAAAAATGTGTGTATTGTCAGATGACAGCATGTCACGTTGCAAGAGGATCTGGAAATTTTAGAAAAGAATAGTCTTCACAGTTGTGGAAGGATATAGAAATTGTAGAAAATTGCTTTTGGTAATTTACATTAGAACCATGCTTCTCATTGGAAACCAGCTCTGTGTTAGACACCTGAGACCCTCTATCCAGCCCTTCTCTCCTTATTTCTGCACGACGCTCCTAAAGCTTTACCATAGATCTGACTTTACTCCCTATTTAAAATTTTTTAGAGAAGGTGATTCTTTCTATTTTTTTTCCAGTAGTCATATTAATAGTCATGTTTGGATATATTGTGCTAGATGCTGGGGTTATCAATTGGTTTAATACACTGCTTCTTTTGAGAAGCTATTTTTTTTGGCTGGAGAATTTTCCTTATAAATGAACTACATTCATAATTCATCTGTTTAAACATGATGTGTTTTACTCAATTTAATAAATATTTGTTGACAGCCTATTATGTTAAGAGTGGAAAAAATGGAAAACAGCCAGCCAAAATCATGATCCCATAGTCCTCTCTCCTTAAAAGACCGGCTTCCTAATAGGCAGGCAGTAAGCCTCATGCTATAGTAGGTGGGTTCTGCAATAGGATGGATGGTCTAGGTTTGAAACTCTTCTTTCCATTTATCGGTCATGTAACTACAGGAAAGTTGTTAGCTACTCACAGCTAGATCTTCTCGTTTAAATAGAAACGATGCTGGCTGGGACATGGTGGCTCATGTCTATAATCCTAGCACTCTAGGAGGCCGAGACAGGTGGATCCCTTGAGCTCAGGAGTTCAAGACCAGCCTGAGCAAAAAAGCGAGACCCCCATCTCTACTAAAAATAGAAAAACCAACCAGGTGTTGCAGTCAGCGCCTGTAGTCCCAGCTACTTGGGAGGCTGAAGCAAGGGAATCACTTGAGCCGTGAGCTAGGATGCCATGGCATTCTATACAGGGCAACATGTGAGACTCTGTCTCCAAAAAAAAAAAAAAAAAAAAAACGAAAGGAAGTATTATTTTCCTTGCGGGATTGTTAAGATTACAGATTAAATAGGAGCATTTTCTCATTAAAATTTTTTTTTGACACTGAACACAATATTTGACACTTAAGAAAATTATTAATGACTCCAACTGCATGTATTATTAGCAGGTGATTTATTTTCTTTTTTTTTCCTTTTCTTTTCTTTCTTTTTTTTTGTAAAGACAGAGTCTCACTTTATTGCCCTTGGTAGAGTGCTGTGCCATCACAGCTCACAGCAACCTCCAGCTCCTGGGCTTAGGCAATTCTCTTGCCTCAGCCTCCCCAGTAGCTGGGACCACAGGCGCCCGCCACAACACTTGGCTATTTTTTTGTTGCAGTTTGGCCGGGGCCGGGTTTGAAACCACCACCCTCGGTATATGGGGTCGGTGTCGGTGCCCTACTCACTGAGCCACAGGTGCTGCCCGCAGGTGATTTATTTTCCGTATTGCTCCTTGAATGACTTTTCATTAAAATGAAACTCCTATTTTGGGAGGAGGCCCAGAAAAGTATAAAGGATCATCCTAAAACATTGACCATTGGTGAATTTTAAGAGAGGATTACTCTTAACTTTTTAGGAGAGGGTTAGTTGTGTGAATGTTAAGAGAGGATTAGTTGTGTGACCTTAGGCAAATTATTTACCTCTCTGTGCCTCAGTTCCCTTGTCTAGAAATTGGTGATAATAATTCTTATCTAACAAGATGCAGTAACTGTTCAATGAATCGTATGGGTGGAATATTTGTAAAGTATTTAAAGCAGTGCCTGACAAGTGCTGTCTGTTAAAGACACTAAGTAACAAAATTTTATTGATCACTAGCAATACATAATTGCTAATTTGTTGATTACTTTGTTAGGTTTCTGGGCTGCAACAGGATCACAAATAAGTCACCCCTTTCTGGACAGACAGGGTTTCAAATACAACCCAGATTATCCATTATTTCATTTAGGGAGGTCACCTTGAAGAATTTCTGCTTTGAAGAAATGTGAAGTTGAGGTAAACAGAATGGAGCCATCATTCTCCTCATTAGCAGATGCAGGAAGGAAAATGCTGTGCTTTATTACCAGCTACCAAAAGGAACATCTTTCCATGAAATCAGATGCTGTTGTTCCCTTCTGTGGGTGGCATTCATAAATCTCAGTGATTTAATTTGGGGAATGTTTTCTAGGACATAAAAATCTAAGAATAATTGACACTGAATAGCCGTGGAAATGTCCTTGAAACTGGGGTAGCGTGGAGCCTCTGAAATACTCACTTAAGAAAGTGAATTCTCTGTACTAAACAGAGAACATGAACATTTGGCCTAATACATCACGTTGAATGGGCACTGCAACCCAGTTTCCCTATTTTGTTCACTACCTTTTTTTTTTCTTTAAAAGAAAATACCATTGAATGGAGAACGTTATCATTAACACAATTCTGAAATGTTAAGTGGTCTCTATTTTCTGATACTGTTTAAGCCTTCGAGGTTAAATTTAGTGAACTGTGGGCATTTAAGCGTTCCGGTGCCAAATTACAGAATCTCACAACTACTGGAATTAGCTCTTCTCTGACAGGATCTCGCTTTCCTTTCTTTTTTCCTGAAAAGATATTTCAAAATCGATTTTAATTGATGTGGGGTGTTTTTCACCTGTTAGAAATAGCGTTTTTGGTTTGTTATGAGGATGTATTTCCACAGATTTCCCCCTTCGGTTCTCATTCTCTTTCCGTGTGTTCACCTGCTGCTTCACTTTATCGCGTGAGACCTTGTAGGTATTGCGGTTGCCTGTTAGCTGAGCAGTTCTTCGAGTTTTCATCCATCTCCATTTCATCTCTGTAGAATTTTTTTTCCGTTCACTCTTCCTTTCCTTTTATCCTTCATTAGTTTATCCTCATTTTCTAAAAGCAAATCTTTGGATCTTCAGATAGCTTTACTTACCGTGTTGAAACAGATTAACTTTCACAGTATACCTGCTATGAAATACTTCCTATTCTTCTTTCTTTGTCACACTATAGTTGGTTGTTAAATTCTTAATACCAATCGATTACCATCGTACCTGTGGGTTTTGTCATCCATTGACAAAATAGATGATTCTTGATCTTCTAGAGAAAGTTTTGCTGCAAAATCAAAAGGATCAAATTTGTAAAGTATTTAGAACTGCCTGGCACACGGTGTCTGTTCAAAAAATCAAATTCTTTAGGGAGGTGCCTGTGGCTCAAAGGAGCACGGCGCCAGCCCCATATTCCGGCTGTGGTGGGTTCAAACCTGGCCCTGGCCAAAAACTGGAAAAAAAAAAAAAATCAAATTCTTTTGATTTTACAGCATCACTAGGAATTTGTGGTGCAGTGCTTACAAATGCCAAATAATTTTATCCTTGGTATCCAAGTACACATGAAGTTTTATGTATATTTTTATCTACTGGAGAAGAGTTGAAAATGCTTGAGCATTTACTGTGGTTGAAACTATAACTCTTGGACAGAAAAGAGCTTGGTACTAACACTGCCCCTGACGGTGATGATTTGACTCAAATTAGTGAATTTGAACAATTGCTGACTTAGATTGCCCAATCTTGTAAAGTTCTTTCTAGGTCCTCTGTGTTACTTCAGATAAACATTGGAGATTGTATAGCTTCATGGGTGTTCTTAATAGTCACCTGAGAGTACAAGGTAATTAAATTTACTTTGAAAGCATGTCTTTTCATGGCAGTGATTTATTGCTAACTCTGTCACTGATCAGCTTTCTGACCCTAGAGAAAGTACTTAACCTCGTCTGGTCCTCAAATTCCTTGTCTGTGAGATAAAGGGATTGGATCAGATGATCTCAATTGGCTTTTTCTACTTCTGAATGTCTATGACTTGATGAAAACAAAAAGTGAAGTCTGTGCTGGGGTTTGGATCTCTGTAGTCACAGTTCCCGGGCACAGTGATGTGAAATGCTTAGGACCCCACCACCTCCCTTGAAGCTACAAGGCCTTCTTTAGCCCTTGGGCACTGACTCCTCTAGAGTAACTATTGAGACATGCCATTTCTTTCTAGAACCCCCAGCAGAATCCAGGAATCTGTGGCTACTTGATCTGCTCATAGAAATATTTGATTTTTTAAAAAGAGGCTCATAGAGTTTTTTATTTCTAGGCTATAAATCACTCACTTTTAATTTTTAAATTCTCACAAACCTAAGTGAGCTTGTTATTCATGGTATTTATTGACTATTGAGTTTCTATAATAACTTATGCATACAAACAGACAATGGAAGTACAAAGCACGCACATCAAATCAACTATGGAGCCACACAGCTTTGTAGTGCCAAGATTATCTGTGGCTGTTGCGTGGTCTACAGGGTCAGAGTACATGGTTTAGATCTTGGCTTCATAACTTACCCAGAGCAAGCAATTTAACTTCCTTGAGTCTTAGGTTTGCATCTGTACACAGGGCTAAAATTACTTTTTGATTCAAATGTTAGCTGTTATCAAGCACAATCATATTTTTAGAGTGTTTATTTGTTTGGTATATACATTATTATATAGATCAATAAATAGTAACTATAGGTACATATTCCCAACTTGCTTTGGTTTTCAGCTGCCTCTTAAATGGTGCAAAGAATGTCATTTAAAAATAAGGCTTAAAAGTGAAGAGTGCCAGGGTGAGCGAGGTTTTATTGAGCTAGGTTGGTGCCGTGCACAAGGATGGGCTGTGGAGATGGGCAGTGGTTGTATTCTCTCTCTTATTAGCTTGATAACCTTGGGCAAACTAAGCTCTGAACTTGTGTCTTCACTTGCAAAGCAGGAAAAATAATTTTCCGTGAAGATTAAATGTACACAAGTGAAAACACCTGTTGCATAATAGGCCTGTAATTGCTTGGTTTCTTCCCCTGAAAAGGATTATGGAGATAGATGACTAAAACGTCATCTAGTATTTTCTCATAGTTGGAGTCAGTGCCACACTGAAATGATCGTAGGCAGTCAGCCTCTGTTTTATTTTGAAGGAAAGATTCCCTGGGAATTAAATTTCATAGTTCGCTTCCATTACACTAAACCAAATGAAATTTAAGCTTATTTCCTCCTGTTCTTGTCTAAGTAAGGATAAAAACCAACTGGTGACTCTCTTCTGGGAAATATTCATCCACATTCTTAGGCCACCCATTAGCCTTCCATTCTATAACCTTATATATGCCATTTTCAACAGACATAAAAAGTTTTTTTGTGTTAGTTTTTCTTCTACCACCCAGCTCTATCCTCACCTCATATATATATATTTTTTCGAGTAGTCAAAAAGTTTAGATGACAAACCTGGAAAGCACTAGCACATTATTTGGTAAGCATTCATTATAAAATACTTAGTAAATAATTTAATTAACAGCACTTTTGAAAGACTAGTAAAATGTTTACTCATATGTTGAATTCTTGATGTTGATGGCACAATAGGATTAAAAGGAGGTGTGGTAACATTTACTTACGTACAGGGAAGTATGTACATAAAATACTTACCTAATTTTTGCTACTTTAAATACAATATCTGATTAGATTTTCACTCACAGCCTCCTGCACTGTAAGTTGAACTGTTACTACTTTCCAAATGAGCACCCTGAAGCCTAGTAGGCTGACGTAGCTTGCTCAACATCTCACAAGCAGAACCAAAACTTGAACACAGATCTTCCCATCAAAACTAGATGACCTTTCTCTATATAATTTTGCTAGCCCAGACCTTATGATTTTCTCAAGATGTACATGTTACAATGAAAAATAATTTGTGTGGGAAATGGTTGATAGCTTCTATCCAGCCACGAGTTCTTTGAGTAAACTCAGAGCCTGGGCTACTTTTTATTCTTTGACAGCTTTGTTGAGGTATAACAGATATAGAAAGAACTGTATATACTTAATATGTTTAATCTGAAGAATTTTTTTAGATATATGCACTTATAATCTCATCACTAAAATCAGAATAATAAATGTGTTTATCACCTCCCCCAATTTTCTTTTTTTTTATTTTTTTTTTATTTATTTTTTTTTATTAAATCATAGCTGTGTACATTGATATGATCATGGGGCATCATATACTAGCTTCATAAACCATTTGATACATTTTCATCCCAATATTCAACATAGCCTTCCTGGCATTTTCCCAGTCACCATGGCATGACATTTACATTT
>CAUYPK010032874.1:0-14105 GCA_963574355.1 Loris lydekkerianus
GTAATGGGTGTACAACATTGTGAATGTCCTAAATGCTATTGAATTGTTAACTTTAACATGGCTAATGGCTGACTTTATGTTATGTAAATTTTTACCTCAATAAAAAAATACATATGCATATATATATATATATACACACAAGTTGAACTTCCCTAACTGACCACTTCTTTAAGTCAACCTAATTTTCATGGATCAGACATGCACCACATGTACATATCAGTACAGTAGGCCTAGTTCCTTGTGTGACCACCTCTGTACATTGACCCGTTCATTAAAGTCCCTTGGTTGGTCAACTTACAGAGGTTCTACTGCGTGTGTGTGTATTTTTTTTTTTTAGCTGAGCATCTTTCCTTTCTACTATTCTTGGCCCATCCTGGAACACTATGTTGGAGTCATCTGTACAGTTGTTTTGTTTTTGTTTTGTTTTTTGAAACACAGTCCCCCGGTCACCTGGGTAGAATGCCATGGCATCATCATAGCTCACAGCAACCTCAAACTCTTGAGCTCAAGAAATCCTCTTGCTCTAGCCTCCTGAATAGGTGGGATTACAGGCTCCTGCCACTACTACTATACCCAGCTAGGTTTTTTTATTTTTAGTAGAAGCTGGTCTTGGAACTCCTGAGCTCAAGCAGTTCACCTGCCTCGGCCTCCCAGAGTGCTAGGAATATAGGCATGAGCCACCATGCCTGGCCCATCTGTTCAGTTTTGAGAAATATATGGCCCTTACTTCCTAACCTTCACGAAGGGAAACTTGAATTTCTTCACTGAAGCCCTACTATGCGCTGTGCCCCATGCTAGACACTTTACAAGTCCTTCCTCTGCCAATCCCCGCATCTTTTCTTGCCTCTATATTTCACCTCTTTAATTTTTCTTCACCATGCTTACATCATACACCTGTGATGTAATGTGTGTGTGTTTCTCATATGTGTGTTTCATATGTATATATATGGCATCACAGGGCAGGGATTTTTTGTTTTTTTGAGACAGAGTCTCACTATGTCGCCCTGCATAGAGTCCTGTGGTGTCACAGCTCACAGCAACTCTTGGGTTCAAGCAATTCTCTTGCTTCGGCCTCCTAAGTAGCTGGGACTACAGGCACACACCCGGCTATTTTTAGAGATGGGGTCTCACTCTGGCTCAGGCTGGTCCCAAACTTGTGAGCTCAGGCAATCCACTGAGCCTCCACACCCGGCCTGCAGGGCAGGGATTTCATCTGTTTTGTTTTCTACCATACCCCAGCACCTGGCACCATTAGGTGAAGGAGGCTTACAAGGTAGGTATCAGCACCCCCAGTTTACAGACGGGATTTCAGGCTCTGTGATTTGCCACCGTGCTGTGATTAAGAGCACGGACTGAATTTAAACTCAGGGCCTTCTGGGGGCACAGCCCACGCTGCAGGGAACCTTGCTTCCTCAGCTTCCTCCACCACACTGGAAGTCTGAGAACTAGACAGAAAGGCAATGACGCATGTCTTAGGCAAAGAGAAGGCAAATTATGACCCAGAGCTGAGTCATCATTTCCGCTTTCCTCTATGCCAACTCATTCAGATCTCATTCCTGGCCTCCTCCCTGAGCTTGCTGCTGGGATAAGGCCAGGGGTTCAGCATAGTCCTTCTCCCCTCTTATCTCATCCCTCCACTCCTGCCTTATTGGCTGGGACAGTCTGACCCAGACAACCACAGATGTGGGTCCCGGCCAGCAGTCCCCAGAGAGCCTGCAGATCCAGACGCAGGAATCTCAGGTGGTTTCAAGATGTGAGCACCCAGGGGAAATCACTCTTGTGGTTCCCCCCATGTGCATGGTCTTTGGAAATAAACCTTTCTCTGATTAATCTACTATTAAAAAAAAAAAAAAAAACAACAACTCAGCACTGGTAGCAGACAGCCTCCTGCCTGGCAGAGGCTCTTGCTGTGATGTTTTCTTGGATGGATGGCCACCAACCATAACCCTGTGCATAACTGACTTATTTGAAGCACTAATAAAATTTAAATTTTAAGAAAAAACACTAATATTTTTTTTTTTTTTTGAGACAGAGTCTCACTTTGTCACCCTCTATAGAGTGCCATTGTGTCTTAGCTCACAGCAACCTCAAACTCTTGGGTTCAAGCGATTTTCTTGCCTCACCCTCCCAAGTAGCTGGGACCACAGACACCTGGCTATTTTTTGTTGCAGTTGTCATTGTTGTTTAGCAGGCCGGAGCTGGGTTCGAACCCACCAGCCCCAGTGTATGTGGCCAGTGCCCTAACCACGGAGCTACGGTGCAGAGCCAAGAACGCTAATTTGGTGTCAGAAAGAGTGGATTTGAAGCTCAGCTTTGACGCTTATTAGGTATATTAGTTATGTTTCCGTGGGTACAGTGCTTCACCACTATATGCCTCAGTGTTCTCATCTGGAAAATGAAGTGCTAATATTGTCTGCTTGCAGAAAGTTGGCTGGAGGAAGGAACAGGACATTTTCAGTGACATCCCTTTGCAGAGCCTAAAGAAGGAGAAAAACAGGCTCTAACGTCAAAGGCCACAGAATGCTGATGACTTAACCCCACTGGAGAGATGGGAGTGGGGATAGATTTAGGAAAACAAAGTTCTAGGTGACCAGTGGGTCAAAGACTGAAGATGTACAAATGGCTCACAAGACTCATGTTAGGGCGGCACCTGTGGCTCAGTGAGTAGGGCGCCAGCCCCATACACTGAGGGTGGCAGGTTCAAACCCAACCCCCCGGCCAAACTGCAACAACAACTACAACAACAAAAATAGCCAGGTATTGTGGCAGGCTCCTGTAGTCCCAGTTACTCAGGAGGCTGAGGCAAGAGAACCGGCTAAGCCCAAGAGCTGGAGGTTGCTGTGAGCTGTGATGCTACAGCACTCTACCGAGGGGATAAAGTTGAGACTTTGTCTCTAAAAAAAAAAAAAAAGACTCATATCAGACCCTGACCTGTCCTTCACAGGACTAGCATATAATTTCTCCCACAGAATGAGAATATATCACAAGGAAGAATGTTAATCAACATCATGGTTAGGGATTTGGGGGTGGAGAATATTAAAAACATTACTCCAGAAATACATTAATCTATTCTTATTGTGAAAGATTTTAGCAATCGATCTGTGCAGAGCAAAATGTGAAGTTCCCCTTCACCAGCTTCCACTATCCACAGTCTGGAGTACATCCTTACAGTCTTCTGAATTCACATTTATGAATATGTATGGACAGAGCTAATAGCTAACACTAACTGGGTGATCACTATGAGTCAGGCCCTGCACCAAACAATTTACATGTATTAATCTATTTAATTTTCACAATTCCCCATGAGGCAAATTCTACTATTATCTCTGTTTTACAGAGGAAGAAACTCTGGCCCAGTGAGATGAAGCAATGTCCCGTAAGTCACCCAACTTCAGAGAGGAAGAGCGAGAATTCAAACGCAGGCAGCCTGGTTCAAGTCTATATTCATAATCATTGCACCTGTGGCCTCTCAGATATATTATTTTTTTCTATAAATGGGGTCATACCTTGTGCATCTTCTGCATTTTGCTTTCTTCATTTAATTTATCTTAGAGAGCAACCATGTCTATGCATGTATGTCTATTTCTCTGGCAGTCCTGTGTGTTCTGTAGCAGGGAACCCCAAAGAAGATCCAGGAAAAGAAGACAGCACAGAGAAGGTAACTTTCTCCAACTGTAGAAGGGCCGTGCTAGACCCTGCCCTGTCACCTGAAGAACACAGGGATTGAGTCTTTTTTTTTTTTTTTCTTTGAGACAGAGTTTCACTTTGTCACCCTCTGTAGAGTGCAATGGCATCATAGCTCACAGCAACCTCCAACTCCTGGGCTTAGAAGATACTCTTGCCTCAGCCTCCTGAGTAGCTGGGACTACAGGCGTCCACTACAACGCCTGGCTACTTTTTGTTGCGATTTGGCAAGGCCAGGTTCAAACCTGCCACCCTTGGTATATGGGGCCAGAGCCCTACCCACTGAGCCACAGGCGCCACCCAGGGATTGAGTCTTGATGGTACATCGTCAAAGCCCATGGATCAGACTCATTTAAAATCTAACTGCAGCAAATTCAAATATCGTGACCTGGTTGTTTGTACCCTCACATTAATTTTTTAAAAATAAATAAATCTGATTGTAGGTTGGGCACAATGGTTCACACCTATAATTCTAGCACTCTGGGAGGCTGAGGCAGGTGGATCACCTGTGAGCTCAGGAGCTCAAGGACAGCCTGAGCAAGAGCAAGACCCCATATGTACTAAAAATAGAAAACTTAGCCAGGCATTGTGGTAGGTACTTGTAGTCCCAGCTACTCAGGAAGCTGAGACAAGAGGATCGCACAAACCCCAGTATTTGAGGTTCCTATGAGCTATGCTGCCATGGTTCTCTACCCAGGGTGACAGAATGAGATTCTGTCTCAAAAAGATAATAGAATGAAATGAAATAAAATAGGGCAGTACCTGTGGTTCAGTGGGTAGGGCGCCAGCCCCATATACTGAGGGTGGCAGATTTGAACCTGGCCTTGGCCAAACTGCAACAAAAAAAATAGCTGGGCTATGTGGAGGGCACCTGTAGTCCCAGCTACTTGGGAGAGTGAGGCTAGAGAATTGCCTAAGCCCAAGAGTTTGAGGTTGCTGGGAGCTATGACGCCACAGCACTCTACCGAGGGCAACAAGATGAGACTCTGTCTCAAAAAAAAAAAAAAAAAAAGAAGAAGAAAGAAAAGAAAAGAAATAAAATAAAATAAAATGAAATGAAAATCTAACTGCATCAAACTTCCCACTTCTGTAATGAATACATTTATTTTTTATATATTTATTTATTTATTTATTTATTGACAGTGTCTCATTTTGTCACCCAGGCTGAAGGGTAGTGGCCCAGTCATAGCTCACTGTAACCTTGAATTCCTGGGCTAAAGTAATCCTACTGCCTCAGCTTCCCCTGTAGGTGGGACTACAGGCCTTCCCCACCATGCCCTGCTATTAAAATTATTTTTTGTTGGTACCGTTTTTGTTTGTTTGTTTTGTTTGTTTGTTTGTTTTTGCAGTTTTTGGCCAGGGCCAGGTTTGAACCTGCCACCCCCCCAGGTATATGGGGCCCGCGCCCTACTCCTTGAGCCACAGGCACCGCCCTTAAAATTATTTTTTGTAGAGACACAGGTCTTGCTGTGTTGCCCAGGCTGGTCTCAAACAGCTGAGCTCAAGCAATCCTCCCACCTTCCCTCCTAAAGTGCTGAGATGACAGGTGTGAGCTACCACAACTGGTTAATGTGTGTGGTGGTTTTAAACTAGGTGGTCCAGTTTGGCTCAGTGGCTCATGCCTGTAGCCTTAATACTCTGGGAGGCTGAGGAGGGCAGATCCCTTGAGCTCAGGAATTCGAGACCAGCCTGAGCAAGAGACAGAGCCCATTTCTCCTAAAAATAAGAAAAATCAGCTGGGTGTTATAGTGAGTGCCTGTAGTCCCAGTAACTCAGGAGGCAAGAAGATTGCTTGAACCCAGAAGTTTGAGGTCACAGCGAGCTATGATGATGCTACGGCACTCTAGCCTGAGCAACAGGGTAGGACTATCTCAAAAAACAAAATAGGCCAGGTGGGGCAGCTCATGCCTGTATTCCTAGCACTCTGGGAGGCCAAGGCAGGTGGATTGCTTGAGTTCACAGAGTTTGAGAGTTTGAGATCAGCCTGAGCAAGAGCAAGACCCCATCTCTAAAAAAAAAGAAAGAAAGAAAGAAAGAAAACTAGCAGGACGTGGTGGCAGGTGCCTATAGTCCCAGCTACTCAGAAGGCTGACACAAAAAGATCTCTTGAGCCTAGAAGTCAGGACAACAAAGTGAGACCCTGTCTCAAAAAGAAAAATAATAGGACCAGGCACGGTGGCTCACGCCTGTAATCCCAGCACTCTGGGAAGCCAAGGTGGGTGGATTGCCTGAGCTCACGGGTTCGAGACCAGCCTGAGCCAGAGCAAGACCCCCATCTCTAAAAATAGCCAGGTGTTGTGGCGGGTGCCTGTACTCCCAGCTACTTGGGAGACTGAAGCAAGAGAATTGCTTGAGCCCAAGAATTTGAGTTTGCTGTAAGCTATGACTCCACAGCACTCTGCCGGGGATAACAAAGTGAGCTCTGTCTTATAAAAAAGAAAAATAATAATAACAATTAAATTAAATAATACAATACAATAAAAAGTCCTCCAGTTCTATGATAGTCCTCCCTTCAAAAGGTAGAGCCTAATTCACTGCCCCTTGAATATGGGCCAAATTGAGCATCTTATTATCAAAGAGTAGAATGTGGCAGATGTGATGCTATGTGACCTCTGAGGCAGGATCATAAAAACATGATTTCTACCCTTTGTTCTCTCTCAGCTCATTCACTGTGGGAGAAGCCAGTTGCTAGGTCTTGAGAACACTCAGGCAGCTTCTGGGGAGCCTAATTTTTAATTTTTATTTTATTTATTTTTATCTATTATTTTTTTTTTTCTTATAGAGACAGGGGATCTCACTATGGTGCCCAGGGGTGGTCTCAAACTCAACCTCAAGCAATCCTCAACCTTCTTAAGTGCTGGGAGCCACCACACCTTGCCTGTTTTGAAATTTTTTCTGTTTTTAAATTTTTTCTTTTAAACTAGCTTAGGTAGAGGTTGTTGGCTTTTTGTTTGAGACAGAGTCTCACTATGTTGCCCTGGGTAGAGTTCCGAGGCATCACAGCTCACAGCAACCTCAAACTCTTGGGCTTCAGCAATTCTCTTGCCTCAGCCTCCCAAGTAGCTGGGACTACAGGCGCCCTCCACAACACCCGCCTATTTTTTGGTTATAGTTCTCATCGTTGTTTGGCAGGCCCGGGCTGGGTTCAAACCCACCAGTGTATGTGGCCAGCACCCTAACTGCTGACCTATGGTCACTGACCTGTTGACTTGTTTTTCATTGTTTTTTTTTGTTGTTGTTGTTTGTTTGTTTGTTTTTTACTTTGTTATGAGTTCTAATAGATCTGCATTCCTAGAAAGAAGAAGACAGATTCCCATTGACCTGAGCTTGGTTTTCAGGTCTAGAGACATTGGATATACGTCTATGACTGCCCATGAGAAACTGAAATTAAATGTTCTTTTTGTTTTGTTTTGTTTTGTTGGTGTGGATTCAGAGTGTCACTCTGTTGCCCAGGCTAGACTGCCATGGCATTACCCTAACTCATAGTAACTCCTGGACTCATGATCCTCCAGACTCCGTCTCCCTAGCTGGGACTACAGACGCCCACCAGAATGCCTGGCTATTTTTTGTTGCAGTTTGGCCAGGACTGGGCTTGAACTTGCCACCCTCGGTATATGGGGCCAGCTCCCTACTCACTGAGCCACAGGCACCACCCCAGCTTTTTCTATTTTTAATAGAGACAGTCTCGAACTCTTGAGCTCAAGAGATCCATCCCCCTCGTAGGCCTCCCAAAGTGCTAGGATTATAAGCATGAGCCATCTCACCTGGCCTAGTGTGATTTTTTTTTATTAAATCATAGCTGTGTACACTAGTGCGATCATGGGGCACCATACACTGGTTTTATAGATCATCTGACACATTTTAATGCCCAAGTAAATGGAAGGAATAAGCTCCACTGTTTTGGAGGGAGGCAAGGTAGGGACAGAAATGACAGGCCAGGTAGAGTGGTTTGTGACTATAATCCCAGAGGTTTGGGAGAGTGAGGCAGGAGGACTGCCTAATCTCAGGAATTAGAGGCTGCCTGATTGTGCTATTGCACTCAAGCCTGGTAACAGAGCAAGACTTTCTCTTTTTAAAGAAAAGAATAAGGTTTGGTGCCTATAGCTCAAGCAGTTAAGGCACCAGCCACATACACCAGAGCTGACGGGTTCGAACCCAGCCCAGGTCTGCCAAACAACAATGACAACTACAACCAAAAATAGTCAGGCACTGTGGCAGGCACCTGTAGTCCCAGCCACTTGGGAGGCAGAGGCAAGAGCCCAGGAGTTGGAGGTTGCTGTGAGCTGTGATGTCAGAGCACTCTACCCATGGCAACAGCTTGAGGCTCCATCTCAAAAAAATAAATAATAATAATAATAATAATAATAGGCTCAGCGCTTGTAGCTCAAGCGACTAAGGCACCAGCCACATACACCAGAGCTGGCGGGTTCTAATCCAGCCCTGGTCTGCCAAATAGCAATGACAACTACAACCAAAAAAATGGCTGGGCATTGTGGCGGGTGCCTGTAGTCCCAGTTACTTAGGAGGCTGAGGCAAGTGAATCACTTGGACCCAGTACTTGGAGGTTGCTGTGAGCTGTGATGCCACAGCACTCTACTACCCAGGGTGACAGCTTGAGGCTCTGTCTCAAAAAAAAAAAAATAATAATAATAATAATAATAAAAATAAACATTTAAAAGAAAAGACAATGCCTGGCATAGAAGATCCTTGGAAATTGTGCAACATGTGCAAACAGCATGGGCGGCAGAAACGAACAGATGTCCTCATGACTTTTTGTTTGACTCAGGTTTTTTCACTTATGGGGGGTTGTAATAAGTGGGCTGGTGGCTCTTTTTTGTGAAACAAACCACAGCTGTCACCAAGAGAGGTTTTTACACATTTGGTGAACAATTGTCTTTGAATACTGATTCTTTCTTTTCTAAATAAAAATGACTACTCTTGAGATTAGTCAGAGGTCACCAGGCAGAAAGCGAGAAGGCTAGAAGCTGACAATGCTGACGTTTCATCAGACAGGAAGGGGGGAGGGGAAATGGGAAAGTACAAGATCAGACAATTAAATTTGTGAATTCGTTCTGGAAAAAGTGCTACATAACGTCATTGCCAAATTATCACTATGGTCACCTTCAAAGTACTTCCTTTGGGAAGCTATGCACAGATGCCATATACCTAGTCTTAATTTTGGAGCTCTTTTTCTGAAATGACCATCAGAGCTGTTGTCATATGAGGTCTGACAATTAATTTTACAAACTCATCCGAGAAGTGATGCTTCAAAGGGTGGACTATGCACTGGCAATGGTGCATAGTTCAAAGGTGATAGTCGTGATATTCGACAGTGAAGTATGTAGCACACTTCCTAGGATGAGTTCGCGAACATAATTGTCCTTGTACAGTAGAAAAATTTTCAGGTTCCTAGGCTCAGACTCTGACTCCCCCACTTTTAGCAGTTCTAGTTATTAGAATTACAAAACAAAATGCCCCAAAACCTAGTGCCAGAAAGCAAACATCATAACGCCTTCAGATACTGCGGGTCAAGGATTCAGCACAGCAGCAATGACAGCTTGTCTCTGCTCCTCCTCGTCTGCAACCTCAGCTGGCAGACTGGACGGCCAGAAGCCAGATTATCTCAAGGCTCCCCCCTCCCTCATACAAGTGGGAGGTGAGGCTCCTTACAGGCCTCAGGTCCTATCCATGTGGGCCTTTCCACCTGGCTGGCTTAAACTTAACTCACAATGTGGTGGCTGGGTTCCAAGGCCAAACATCCTGAAAGAAAGAAAGAGGGAGGTGGAGGGCATCACCTTCCATGACTTAGTTTTGCAAGTTACGTAGCATATATCACTTCTCCCATATGTTATTTACTGAAGCAAGCATAAGGTCCTAACCTAGTTCATGCAGAGAAGAGGTAGGTTCTGTTTCTTTATGGCGAGCAACAAAGATCTGGAAAGATACATGGGACTGGAAACATAGCTGTGACCGTCTTTGGAAAATACGATTTGCCACACTTACCATAGAAGGTGCTGGCAAGTTACTTCACCTCTCTGGGCCTCAGTTTCCTCATCAGTCAAATGGGGGTAATAATTGTGTCTGCAATATGGAGGGAGTCACATGAGAATGCTTATAAAGTACAGCCATGTTTCACTTAACAATGGGGGTATATTCTGAGAAATGTTTCCCTAGACAATCTTGTCACTGTGCGGATATCACAGGATGGGCTGACACAAAGCTAGACCAGGCCAAGTGGTGTAGCCTACTGCTCCTGGGCTACAAACCTGCACCGAAGTTTACTGTGCTGAATACTGTAGGCACCTGTGAATCAGCGGTCAGTAGTGGTATGTCAAACACATCTAAACACAGAAAAGGTGCAGCAAAAATATGGGAGAAAACAGTGGTCCCAACCTTTTTGGCACCAGGGAGTGGTTTCTTGGAAGACAATTTTTCCACAGACCTGGGGGGTGGGGAGAGAGGTTATAGGGGTGTTAGATTCTCATGAGGAACTGGCAACCTATACCCCGGATGTGTAATTCACAGTAGGGTTTACGCTAATGAGAATGTAATGTCCCCCCTGCCACGCCTCCTGTCAGGGTTTGGGGACCACAAATATAAAAAATTAAAAAAAAAAAAAGGCTCAGAGCCTGTGGTTCAAGTGGCTGAGGCTCCAGTCACATATACCTGAGCCGGCAGGTTCAAATCCAGCCCGGGCCCACCAAACAACAATGACGGCTGCAACCAAAAAATGGCCCAGTAAAATGACAGGCACATGTAATCCCAGCTACTTAGGAGGCAGAGGCAGGAGAATCGCTTGAGCCCAGGAGTTGGAGGTTGCTGTGAGCTGTGATGGCACGGCACTCTACCCAGGGTGACACCTTGAGGCTCTGTCTCAAAAAAAAAAAAAAAAAAAAGATACACCTGAACCAGGGGATTTACCATCAATGGAGCTTGTGGGACTGGAAATCATTCTGAGTGAGTCAGTGGGCTAGTTGTAAGTGAATGCATAGGCCTAGGACATTCTGGTACATTGTTGCAAACTTTATAAACACTGAACACTTAGGCTACACTAAAATTGGGGTTCTGTTTATTTGTTTGTTTTTTGAGAGAGTCTCACTTTGTTGCCCTTGGTAGAGTGCTATAGCATCATAGCTCATGGCAACCTCAAACTCCTGGCCTTAAGCGATTCTCTTTTTTTTTTTTTTAGAATTTTAAGAGTTTATTGTGCATGTGAAAGAATAGCTCATGAACTGGGAAACCTCACAGTGAAAAATGGCACAAAGTCCCAAAGTCCCACTTGCTTATCCCTGGCAAGTTGTAGCACAGTTTATGGAGCATAAAGGGGGAAGTATTTTGACTTTTTCGTGGTTGGTTGGCACATATTCTTTCGCTTAAGCGATTCTCTTGCCTCAGTCCCCTAAGTAGCTGAGACTACAGGTGCCCACCACAATGCCTGGCTATTTTTAGAGATGAGATCTCGCTCTGGCTTAGGCTGGTCTCAAATCAGTGAGTTTAGGCAATCCACCTGCCTTGGCCTTCCAAGTGCTGGGATTATAACCGTGAGCCACCACATCCGGCCCATTAAAATTTGTTTTAATTTTTTCTTTTTTTACTGACATAAATTTTTTTCTTTCTTCAATAATAAATCACTGTCACTTTTTAATTTTGTAAACTTTTCAATTTTTTTTTACAGTTTTTGTCCAGGTCTGGGTTTGAACCCACCACCTCTAGCATATGGGGCCAGCGCCCTACTCCTTGAGCTACAGGTGCCACCCTACTTCTTGAGCTTTTTTGTTAAAATTAAAATACAAACACATACCTTAGCCTATTAAGATCATCAATATCACTGTCTTCCACCCCCACATCCGTCACCTCCTAGGATAACTGGGCCTCCTTCTGGAATATCTCATGAAGGACCTGCCTCAGGCTGTGTTACAGTTAGCTTTTCTTATATATGTAAGTAGGAGGAATGCACTCTAAAGTAACAATAAAAAGCATGGTGTAGTAAATACAGACAGCCAGTAACATAGTCATTCATTATCATTATCAAGTCTTATGTCCTGGCTGGGCTCGGTGACTTTTGCCTGTAATCCCAGCACTCTGGAAGGCTGAGGAACGAAGATCTCTTCATGAGAAGAGTTTGAGACCAGCCTGAGCAAGAGCAAGACTCCATCCCTACTAAAAACAGAAAAATTAGCTGGGTGTGGTGGCATGCATCTGTTACCTCAGCCACTCTGGAGGCTGAGGCAGTAGGATGGCTTGAGCCCAGAAGTGTGACATTGCAGTAAGCTGCAGTGACACCTCTGCACTCTAGCCTGGGTGACAGAGGAAGACCCTGACTCAAAAAAAAAAACAAGTCTTATGTACTATACATAATTGTTTGTGCAACTGGCAGTGTAGTTGGTTTATTAACACCAGCATCAGGGCAGACACATAGTGATGCTTTGCTCAGTGATATTATGATGGCTACAGCATCACCAGGCAATAGGAATTTTTCAGCTCCATTATAATCTTATGGGACCATTGCATGTGTGGTCTGTCATTGACCAAGATGTCTTTATGTGACACATAACAGTACTTAGCACAGCAGATGACATGGAAAGAGCTCAGTGAAAATTAGAAGGTATTTTCAATAATAATTAACATTGAATAACGAGACACGTTGGCATGACTGACACAGAGTGTTATGGGTTGAACTGTGTCCCTTGAGAAGATATAATCAAGTCCTAACCTCGGCTACCTAGGAATGTGATCTTGTGTAGAAATCTTTCTTTGGCCAGGCTTGGTGTCTCCCACCTGTAATCCTAGCACTCTGGGAAGCAAAGGCAGTGGATTGCTTAAACTTGGGACTTCAAGATCAGCCTGAGCAAGAATGAGACCCCATGTCTACTAAGAATAGAAAAACTAGCCAGCATTGTGGTGCACGCCTGTAGTCCCAGCTACATGGGAGGCTGAGGCAAGGGGATTGCATGAGCCCAAGAGTTTGAGGTTGGTGTGAGCTGTGACATCTACCCAGGGCAACAAAGTGAGACTCTGTCTCAAAAAAAAAAAAAAAAGTAAATTAAGACAAGTTCATAATGGATCAGGGCAGGCCCTAAATCCAATCACTAGTACCCTTAGAAGAAACACAGACGCACACAAGAGAACCCCAAGCAATGACGGAGGCTGAACGTAAAGTGACGTGTGTGCAAGGCAGCAAATGGACTTGCTGGCAACCGCCCAAAACCAGGAAGAGCCACGAGGGATCCTCCCCTTAGAGCCATCAGAGAGCAAGGCACTGCCAGCGTCTTGATTTCAGACCTTAGCCTCCAGAGCTGTAAGAGAGTAAACTTCTATTGTTTAAAGCCACCCAGTTTGCGGGAATTTTGTTAAAACAACCCTAGAGAATGAATACACAAGGTTTGCCTGGAAGCCAGGGAGACATGAGTTCTAATCCCCAAGCCTCCTCGGCTTACACAAGTGATACTGGCTGTCCCCTTCCTCTCTCTGAGTCGGTTTCCTCATCTGTAAAATGAGAGGGCTGGATTTTCTGGTCTCTCAAGTCCCTTTCTTCTCTCAAATGTTTTGATATATACATATAACAAAACTCTAAAATCAACTGTTTTCTGAATATTCTGGGACTGTGATGTCAGCATCTAATACCTAATTAATTAAGTTCCCCTGGGAGCCTTTGGACCCTGAAGGTGGATCCCAATCCCTCTTTCGAAGGTTTCTCTCAACCAACTTCATTTTGGGGTTAAAAATATTATTTTTACATTTTTACAACAAAAATAATATGGGGAGTGATTGTTAAAATAAACAAAAAATAAATAGTATAACTATAAATAATAATAGTATAAAAATAAAGAGTATAACTTAGAAAATGCAATCTCTCTGCTGTTGTCAATCCCATTCTACCATGATAAACACTGTTAACAGTTTGGCATATATCATTCTATACACTTCCCTAAACATGCTCAGTAATACTTTTGCATGTACATAGTATGTGTTCTCCAAAGGAATTTGTACAGAATGTTTCTTTCTTTCTTTTGTTTTTTTTTAGACAAAGTCTCACTATGTCGCCCTTGGTAGAGTGCCATGGCGTCACAGCTCACAGCAACCTCCAACTGTTGGGCTTAAGTGATTCTCTTGCCTCAGCCTCCCAAGTAGCTGGGACTACAGGCACCCACCACAATTTTTGGTTGTAGTTGTCATTGTAGTTTGGTAGGCCTGGGCTGGATTTGAACCCACCAGTTCCAGTGTATGTGGCTAGTGCCCTAGCTGCTGAGCTACAGGCATTGAGTTATTTCAGGGGTGGTGCATGCGGCTCCCGGCCAAAATGAATGTGGCTCTTTGCCTCTTATCATTATTTTGTATACTGTGGCTCTTTGCCAAGTTTGGATTTTGTTATGCTGCTTCTGAGGAGGGACCTCTGAGGAGAGATCTCTGAGCGCGTAGTC
>CAUYPK010032875.1:0-13967 GCA_963574355.1 Loris lydekkerianus
TAAAGTATCTCAAGAATGGAAGAAAAAGTATCCAATGTACCCAGCCCTACTATGAAACTAATTTATGGCTTTCATATGAAAGCTATAACCCAGTTATAACCTAAGAATATGGGGAAGGGGGAGAGGGAGGGGAGGGAGGGGGAAGATGACACAGAGGGAGGGTGATTGGTGGGATTACACCTGTGGTGCATCTTACAAGGATACATGTGAAACTTAGTAAATGTAGAATATAAATGTCTTACACAATAAGTAAGAAAATGCCAGGAAGGCTACGTTAACCAGTGTTATGAAAATGTATCAAACAGTCTATAAAACCAGTGTATGGTGCCCCATGATCGCATTAATGTACACAGCTATGATTTAATAATAAAAATAATAATAAATAAATAAATAAAATAAGCAAAAGAAAATAAGCTGAAAGTGAAAGGAGGGAAAAGATATATTATGCAAACAGCAGTTATGACAAAGCTAAGGCAGCTACACCAAACAGCAGAAAAATAAACTCTAAAACAAAACAAGAAAAAGTTACTAGAGATAGAGGAACATTTTATTATGCTAATGGTATTAATCTGTCTGGACGGTATAACAATTATAAACATATATGCACTGAACTCCAGAGCCCCAATATACCTAAAGCAAAACTGACAGCTGAAGGAAGAAATAGAGAAGTACACAATAATCATTCACATTGATTTCCTAAGGCTACCTCAATAAACTATTATAAATTTGGTGGCTTGAACCAACGGAAATGTAGTCTCTCATAGTTTGGAGGATGGAAATTCTAAATCATGGTCACGCTATCTCTGAAGACTCTAGGGAAAGATCCTTTTTGCCTCTTCCATCTTTTGGTGGTTGTCTTATCCTAGCTCCTTGATGTTTCTAAAGTTGTAGCTACATTACTCCAATCTCTGCGTCTGTCATTACGGAGCATTCTCCTTGTGTATCTCTGTTTTCTTTTCTTTAAGGACACCAGTCATCTATGAATGGCTGCTATCTGTACAATGAAATATCATTAGGCAACAGAAAGAAACAAAGTGCTGATACTTCCTACAAAGTGGAGCATTGACAGCCTCAGGCTGAGGGAAAGAAGCCAGTCACAAAGGACTACATACTGTATGATTTCATTTATATGAAATTTCCAGAATAGGCAAAGATGTAGAAACAAAAATTAGATTGGTTGTTGTCTAGGGCTGGATGGTTTGTTTTAGGGTGATGAAAATTTTCTAAATTGATTATGATAATGGTTGCATAATTGTGAAGATACTAGAAAACATTAACTTATATACTTTAAGTGAGTGAACTGTTTAATATGTGAATTATTTCTCAAGAAAGCTCTCACTAAAAAAAAAGAGAGAGAGAACAAGAGTAGCTTTTCCTCTGGTTTTAAGCTGGAAGAATAAGAACTTGAAACTGTTAGTGGTCATATTCGCCTGTCTCTGAATTAAGCCCACACAAAAGAAAGCAAAGATAATGGGAGAAAGGTTCCTATGGGTATCGTATGAGATCCTGCCACATGCTCCCTGAACTTATTGGTTATGTGAACCAATTAATTCCTTTGTTTTGTTTTTTAAATTATACATTTGGTTTCTGTTGCTAACAACTGAAAATATCCTGACTTGTATAAGGAGATTTGCAACCTGGTTTTATAGGGTTTCCCTTGGTTTGGAATCCCACTTTACTTTGTAACATGACTTCCGGAATTTTCTCAGGTACATAAGCCCTGGTGTGGGTAAAAGTACACACCTCTGCACACAGATGTGCTGCACCCTAAGAAAGTCTCCACTGAGCCCACTCCTCACTCGAGCCTGACAGGGATAGAAGCCTCGTGTCCTGCAGTATTCTCAGGAGAGTCAGCAGTTGCCCTGTCATACAAGGCTGATTTTATAGCAGGGTGGCTTTGATTTTTACCACTTCTTACTGGAAATGTCGTAGACAATCTGATGCAAAGTGTAGAGTAAGAGAACTCATTAAAGCTAAGAATCATTTCATCTGGGGATAAAAAGTTAAAAAATCCCAGTTAGTTTCTGAAAAACTGAAATTTATTCAAGCCATTCAATTTAGGAAAAGCAAGACAACAAATGTAAATTTTTAAGCTGGAAGAAATCTAAGATGTTATCTGACTCAGAGGCTTCTATTTTACAAACTCAGTTAATTTAAGAAAAACAATTTTTCTTCTTGTTTACTTGAGCTAATGGTTTCAGGTCCTTATTTCTCTTCAAATAAACTTAGGGTAGCTTGGGGAGCCAGAGCCAACTGGTTTGCTGTCAAGAGGTCATAGACAGGCTGTGCACTGACCATTCAAAAATCCCATTTTTTTTTTTAATCAGGCCAAACACCACCATCTTTTCACTCTGAGCAGATTTGAAGTTGTATTTTTAAATTTGAGTGCACAGTTTGGGTTTGTTAGGAAGTGATATGGGGTTGGGGTAGGATTTTAGACAGACAGACAGCAGTCAAGCTCACAGAGGAGGGCAGAATGGAGAGAAAAAAAATGTTTGAAGTCCAGAAAACCAGAAAAGTAGTCCTTGGTCAGTCAAGGATTGGAGAAGAGGAGTCAATTAGGTCTTGCCTCCAGGACTTCAAGACAGCAGGGCAAGGAGCACTGGGTAGAAGACCGAAGAGCATAAACAGGGAATCTGAGGAAGGTCTGGGCCAGCAGAGGTGAGCAGGAGGACCAGAGGGCCTGGAACCAGGTGGAGCTCAAGGGCAGCTGGAAGGATGGAAAAGGCTCTGGTGTTCCAAGTAGAGAGTGAAGGGGCACTTTCCTCCTTCACCCCAATCTGGCTCCTCGGAGGTCTCTCTTCCCACCGTGACCCGGCCTTAGACTTGGCCCTCATATTCCTTCTTGCTGGGCTTTGCATGCCCTGGCTGTGAAGCTGGAGCCAGCATCAGAAGTTAGCATCTGTCCTCCAGAACAGCTGCTCTGCCTGGCAGCTTTGCCCTTCACCAAACCTCGCCCTATAGCTAGGACCTGAAGCTCAGCCTTTCTCCCAGCTTCACTGCCTACTTGCATCCCTCACTGCCTCTGCTCCCAACACAGAGCCTGCTCATCAGTGTCCTCCCTGCAATTGCTCTAGCCCCCTCTCTTCCTGCCTCCTGGCACAGGTCCTGACACCTCCTCCAGGACCTGACACCTCCTCCAGGACCTGCCCTGCAGCTTGAGGGAACACTCTGACCCTGTTCAGGCTGCTTTTTGAGCTCCTGATTGCTTATGAGCTTTAATCATCTGATTTGTGCAAATGTCTTCTCTTGGCAAGAGTGTAAGATCCCTGAAAGAACTCTCCTCACACCTTTATACAATGCCAGGTACACATGTCATAGATGCCTGACAAACATTTCAATTGAGTGAATAACCACTGGGGAGAGTTTTCTTATCAAGTGCCTTGGAGGCTTTGGCTAGAAAGCTGTTCTGAATAGTGTTGTTTTGTATTTCAGTATTTGGAATTGCTTTTTGGATTGTTAGTAAAAACAAAACCCAAGGGTGCCTTTTAAGTAAAAGATGCAATGTTTAACTTCCGCAACAGAAATAAAATAATGAATACCCTGGAGGGCTCTTGGAGTCAGGGCTAGAATTTCAAATTCGTTATCATTATTTTCTGTCCAGTCAAAAGCTCTGAAAGCAGCTCCAAATTTCCCTTCTGTGTAATGAACTATCTCAGGTAAGGAAATAAGGGCATCCCTGGATCAGAGTCACACAGAGAGGGACGCAAGGACATCATTCCTAACTGGGCCTGGAGGTGGTTAACCATGGCCACATAGGGCTGATTCTGGGCAAGGAGAGAGAAGAGAAAGTTGATGGAAATGCGATACCTGTTTTGGTAGAAAAGCATCAATTAGTAAAACAAATATATAAATAATATTTTATTATATTGGTTCATTACTGAGAATTTTTAGGTGTGATAATGGTATTGTGGTTATGCTTCTAATAAAAGAATCTATGTATTTTAGAAATTTATACTGAATGATTTACTAATGAAGTGGTACATGCTCTGACATTTGCTTAAAAATAAAGGAATAGATGTAGGTGATTGATAAATGAGGATTTATTCTACTATTTTTTTCTATTTTTGCTTATGTTCAAAATTTTCCATAATAAAAAGTTAAATGAACAATCAAATATCCACAAATGATCTCAATTTGCTGACTACTACCATTCATTGTGGTGGCTGCAGAATTTCTCAAGAGCAGATTTCAGAGTGGTAGGGTGATACATCCCTGTGGTTGGTGTGGAGGGAGGTTGAAGTTGAGGAATGATTTTGCAGTATGTGTTTGCATTACAAGGGCATTCTTTTTACTTAGATTGTTTATTTAGAATGAACTGGCTGTTTATTTAGAATGGGCTGGCCTAGACTAATGGCAGTTACTAAGGAGGGGATTATAAAGTCCCCCAAAGATAGGCTAGTTCTGAGGTCAGAAACTTCCTGGAGCATTTGACCTGCTCCTGAAAGTTTCAGAGCTTAGAGGAAGAGGAGCAGCCACACTATGGCTGCCTTTCCTCCACTTTTGGGGAACTTGGTCTACTTCTGTTTGGTCATTTAGGGTTATCCCACCTTTTTTCTTTGCTGCTGGAAATTGGAAGAATTAGAGTTGTTTGGGGCCACACATTAAATACACAAACACTAATGAAAGCTGATGAGCAAAAGAAAAGGTCTGTGCATACTTTTCTTAATATCTGACACCACAGGTAAGCAAAACACTCCTCAAATAATCAGCATGTGGTCTGGGGCTGCAAGTTGGACACCCCTGGCTCTTTTTGTTCTAATTTGATTCTGCATGGCCAAGGTCTTAACTTCAAGTTCAATGAGTATTGGATTGATTAAATGATTGATTGACCAATTATCATGGCCTTCAAAGAGCCAAGTTATTGGGATATTTGCTTGAGAGCACACATATAACCTAAGGCTAGTCACATTAAATCAATGCTCATCCCCTCCCTCTGACTTCACACATTTTCCTTTTTTTTCTTTTTGTTTTTAGAGACAGAGTCTCACTCTGCTACCCAGGCTGGAGTGCAATGGCACCATCAGTGTTCACTACTGCCTTGAACTTCTAAGCTCAAGCAATTCTCATACCTCAGCCTCCCAAGTAGCTAGGACTACAGGTGCACACCACCATGCCTGGGTAATCTTTTTACTTTTTGTAAAGATAGGGGTCTCACTATGTTGCCCAGCCTGGTCTTGAACTCCTTGGCTTAGTGATCTGCTTCAGCCTCTCAAAAGGCTCAGATTATAGGTGTGAGCCACCACACCCAGCCCACACACATTATTTACTTCTTGGGTATGTCAAATGGCATAGAATAATGCTTATTATATCAAATTTTCTGTAGTAAAATGTTTAAATAACTAATAAAATAAACTTTTCCCATTTTCATTTCTTTGCTCTTTTCTGATTTTAGTACTTCTCTGGTAGATTAAATTTTAGAAGAGTGGTTTTTGTAGAAAACTTCCTAGTGAGATGCTGCCTTGGGAACTCTGCAACTTTGTGTTCTTTCCTTAAGAAACGAAACAAAACAAAACAAAGCACAGTTGAACAGATAGCTCAGCTAGGATGCAAAGTGATGCCATTCACTTATAATGATTGTGGGAAGCACAGCAAAAAGCCCACCAGGTCATTTACACATCTATGAGATGACCTGTAATTTTACTTTCATGAGTTTATGATTTTCAAATCCTGTTTCCAAAACTAAATATTTCCCCCAAATTCTAGGTCTGTATTCCATTGATCTACTAGGCATCTCCACTCTAGGATTTTTTTCCCAAAATTCAGCTTAGCATTCAATAGTGTTAAATTTGCTATTTTTCTCCAAACTTGTTCTTTTACTGTATCACTGGGTCACCACTCTGTCCCTAACTTCTTTGTCATCATGCTCAGTTGACCCTGTCTCCTAAACACCTCTGGGATCTATTCATTCTCTTCAATCAGATGACCATTGCTGGTTAAGATCCACACAATCTTTCTCCTAGATCCTGACTCACAGCCCGGATAGTTCCAGGTGAACGGACTTAGGGTATTTCCCTGACTAGGAAGAGAATAATTTCAGGAAGGCAGGCAGGGACCAGGGCATAAAGGGCTGTGGATGCCATCCTGAGAATGGGATCTTTATCCATGCTCTTTCCACTGCCTTTGCAGGGGGACCCAAAGGCCCCAGCCAGGCACATGGCCACTATAGCATTGTCCCAAATGTCACAGATGAAGGGAGGATCAGCCCTTGGTTCTTGGTTTCAAATAGTCTCAAATGGGTACATCAGCTTGGCAGAACTTAGGAACACTAGTCTACAGAGAAGTATGGGAAATGTAGTTCTTAGCTTTCCAGCAGCTGTTAAGACAGGAAGGCAAGCTGAAGGAGGAGAAGTGGGGTGGATATGAGGTGAGTCCCTACCTACTCCTACAAACATGGCTTCCCACATTCCTAAAGTGAAACTTTCAAGAAAAAAAGTAACGGGAGAATCTAATAAATACTAGGAAAGGTTTGGAGACAAAGCCTAAAGCCACTCTCCAAAATTCTAACATTTCTTTGATATCGCATATTTGATCTTAAAAGTTAATACGGATAATGATTTCTACTTATATCTGTGTTTGTTTACATAAACTTGTAGGGTGTTTTTCTCCCTGAAGTTTTCTAGCAAAATTAATGTTCCAGATAAAAGCAGCACTTTGAGGTGGTGACTTCTCATACCCTGAACCAACGTGGAGCACCACCACCCACAACATGTGCAACTCAGGATGAAGCCAGCATGGCAGGGATTAGAGACATATGGATCCTGGGGGCTCACACAGGCCCCAATACCACCAGAAACTAAGTCAAGAATTCCTTAATACTAATGTTTTCATTCTTGCCTTTGGTAAGGCCAAGAACCAGGCAGGAGGAACCCACAAGTAATTGGGGCTACCATCCGTTGTTCTCCCTCAAAGCAGCTGGGGAAAGCAAAGTTTAAATATCCTTGCTACCTCTGCTACTTTTTATGCGCAACTTCTGTATCACAGGGCTCCCTATCAGCTTCCAAATTGGCTTCCAAATTAATTCGACCTCTTTTCATAATAGTGACTACTTTCTGTTTGTCATTTCTTAAGCTGTTACCTACAAAGCATTTAACATTCTTATTAAAGCTTGTTTAAAGATGTCTTCCTTTGATAAAGTGGCAATTTTCTGGTATATGGCTTGTGCCTCGGGATCTTACAATCAATAGGATTGATTTAGCTGTGCACCATGAATCTGAATGTTTTTCAGACAACAGCAGCATCAACAAATGGTGATCTAATCGTTGTTATAATGGATAACGGATGAATCATTAGCAGGAAAGGGGTTCAAGAATACCATGATATCCTTTCAGTCTTAGAAATTGTTAATGGGAAATTGTCCAGATTCTCATTTTGCAGTTTCCATATCTCTACCCTTGGAACCCAAGAGCATCTTTGTCAATGTTGCCTAATTGCCTGGTTATAGTTTTGAAAAGTACATATCTTGGATTAACAGAACCATATCCATTTGCTGCAGTCTTTTCATACAAATTCCTAGAAAATAAAGAAAATTTACTTTTTAAAAACTCATAACTATTTTGGAAAGCAGGAGAGGGTGCCTTTAGTGAAAATTATGAGAGATGCTTAAACGTCAAAAGGCATATGGGATCAGGTTAAAGGAGAAAATCAAATCCTGAAACATGCAAAGGAGAGGACTCTCCAAAAGGCTGGAAGTATTCTAGGGGGAACTCCGGGTTTAAAGAGGCAGGTTCTGATTGGGGTTCTGATTGGGCTATGGCAGAATAGGCAGCCCCTCATTTTATGCCAATCAAAAAGTGACATAAGTCTCATCATTCATGTGAGAGCAAATGAATGCAGATGCTTAGATCAAGAGGCAGCACGGCTGATGATCCAGTAAGAGATCAGTGGCCTCACATCCAGAAATCTGGACACTTCCCACACAGCTGCATCACTGATGATGATAGCCTGTGGTCAACAATTCCATGTACATAGAGAGGCTTTCAGAAAAACTCAAATGTAGAATGGAACACACAACCAAAACTTACAAAACAGCTGAAGAAAATCAAGACCATAGAGAGATACTAATGAAACAAATGGAAGAATGAACACTTGAGGAAGCATAGTTAATCAAGCAAATAAAACTTCAAAGGGGCCAGGCACAGTGGTGCATACCTGTAACCCTAGCACTCTGGGTGGGAGGCTGAGGCAGGAGGATCAATTGAGCCCAGAATTTTGAGGTTGCTGTGAGCTATGATGATGCCACTGCACTTCAGCCTGAGCAACAGAGCAAGGCCCTGTCTGAAAAATAACAACAAAGTCTTCAGATGGATGAGATAATTTCACATCAAGTAAGGACAAGTTACTAAGAAACAAAATCCAGTTTGAAAAAACTAAAAATGAGAGACACATAACAATGCTGAATAGAATATAAACACATCTAAAGAATAAATTAATGAGTTGAGGGATCAAATAGAGGAATTCTACCATAATATAGGACCAAAAGACCAAAAGATGAATTATGAAAGAGAAATTAAGAAGAAGGATAATGCAGATCCTCTGAGTTCCAGTAAGCCATAATGTAGAAAATGAAAGATATGAGCGATCTCATTTACTTTTAGTCAGAAATGACAAATACGAAGATCTGAGTGCTAGGAATATCATTTCATCACCAGGATGTGATGACTTCTAGGTCCTATGAGATACATAAAAAAGTTTCAAAATAATAATAATAATACTTATTTTACTATTAACAATGAAATGACTACATGAAGTTTAAGATTTCTTTGTGATCTTTTTGTTAATATAATACATAGTCAGAGTACTGTGTTCAAAAGTCACTTGATAATTATTTTCTATATGGTTATAATAAGCATGTTGTTTCTACTTTAGAAATAGCCATCTGATAAAGAGATTAAATGAAGCCAGGACCTATTGTCCAAGACAATGGAAGAATAATCCAAAGACAATTCAGAAATTATCAGTTCTGCCCCTTCCATCACAGCCCAAGTACAAACAGCCCCAGTAACTATGGAGCCATCATGGAGAGCCCCCACTGGGGCAATGCTCAGTTGGGTCATCAGAGCAGGATAACTCTCATGACCCTCCAGACCAATAGAATCAGCAGTATATATAGTGAAATTGAAGCTGTAATAAAAAGTCTTTCACAATAAAAAGCCCTGGACCAGAAGGATTCATAGCTGAATTCTACCAGACCTATAAAGAAGAGCTGCAGAAATTATATATAACATTGGAAAGGAGAGAATCCTTTTTTTTTTTTTTTTCCTAAGATGCAGCCATTTTATTTCAAACTTTATTCAAAACAGACACAAACTTTCCTATCTCCACACTGGATTTGCTGCTAAAGTCCTTCATAAAATCTGCCTTCCCCTTTGGAGTGGGAAATAAGCTAAGTCAAAGGTTAAAAGGTCATGTATAAAATATTATATCCACCAAAATAATTATGCAACAGTCTTAGGTTCCTAACAAATCAATGATAAAGCACTAAGCACTTTTTCTATAAAACCAGTATCATCTTGATACTCAAACTAGGAAAAGGCATAATAAAAAAAGAATAGTACAGACCAATATCCCTTATAAATATAGATACAAAAATCCTCAATACAATAGTAGCAAACCAAATTCAATAGCACACCAAAAAAAAAAAAAAAAGATCTACCATGATCAAATGGGCTTTACTGCAGGGATGCAAAGATGGTTTAACATATAAAAATCAATAAATGTGATTCACTACATAAATAGAAGCAAAAACAAAGACCATATAATCATCTCAACAGATGCAGAGAAATAATTCGATAAAATATAGCACTTTTTCATGTTAAAACCCCTCAACAAAATAGGCATAGAAGGAACATATCTCAAAATTATATAACTCATATATGACAAACCCACAGCCAACATGATACTGAATGGGGAAAAGACGAAAGCATTCCTCCTATGAACTGGAAAAGACAAGGGTGTTTGCTGTTACTACTTCTATTCAACATAGTGCTGAAAGTCCCAGCCAAATCAATCAGGCAAGAGAAAGAAAAAAAATGGTATCCAAATCAAGAAAAAAGAAGTCAATCTCTTTTATAATATTTTATATAGAAACTCCAAAGATGGCACCACAAGACTCCTGAAATTGATAAATAAATTCAGCAAAGTCTCAGGTTATAAAGTCAATGTACACAAGTCAGTAACATTTCTATATAATAATAACAGTAAAGCTAAGAGTCAAATCAAAGACTCAATGCCATTCACAATAACTAAAAATAAAATAAAATACCTATGAATATACTCAACAAAGGAGGTGAAAAATCTCTACAAAGGGAACTATGAAACTGACGGAAGAAATTGAAGATGACACAAACGAATAGAAAAATATCATGCTCATGGACCAGAGGAATCAAAATGTCCATACTATCCCAAAGTGAGTTATAGATTCAATGAAATCTCCATGAAAATTTTGTATAAGAAAGGCACAAGTAAAGAATTATGAAAGAGTTACTGTGGCTGGAGAGTAGATTGCCTGTTAGGGGAGAGGCAGAAAATGTGGATGGAGATCTTTCAAAGATCGATCATGAAGACCTCAGGCCAATGTCCAGAAAAGTTTAGTTTAAGGAATTCATCCATATTTATTCTAGTATTTATGATTTCATTTTTCTACATTTAGATTTCTTATTTACTTGTTAATTTATCCTAGCATATGTATGAAGTATGGATTCAACGTGATCTTCTCCCAAATGGTTATCAGTTGTCTTAAAACCAATTCTTTTTTTTTTTTTTTTTGAGACAGTCTCACTATGTTGCCCTCAGTTGAGTGCTGTCGCGTCACAGCTCACAGCAACCTCAAACTCTTGGGCTCAAGAGATTCTCTTGTTTCATCCTCCAAAGTAGCTGGGATACAGGGGTCCACCACAATGCCTGGCTGTTTTTTTTTGTTGTTGTTGTTGTTGTTGTTGAAGTTTTCATTGTCGTTTTAGCTGGCCCAGGCTGGGTTTGAACCTGCCAGACTCAGTGTATGTGGTCAGCACCCTACCTACTGAGCTATGAGTGCCACCTTCAAAACCAATTCTTAAACAGCCAATTTTCCCCAGTGATTTGAGACACCTTTAATGTGTACTGGGTTGACATATGTATTGGATCTACTCTGGGTCTTTTAATTTTGCTCTATTGCTCTTTCTGTTTTCAGACACCAATATATCAACTTAATTATTGAGGACTTCTAGTATATTTAATATGTGTTAAACGTGGGCCCAGTATTTTTCAATGTATTTCTTTTTTTCAGAGTTTTCCTGGCCAATTTTTCCTTTTTATTTCTGAATAAGAATTTCTTATTTATCTTGTTAAGTAACAAAGAGGAAAAAACTTGGTATTTTTATAGGGTTTACTTTAAATTATTCTTCCTTCTTTCTTTCCTTCCTTTTTTTTAAGATATGACATCTTGCTCTGTTGCACAGATTGGCCTCAAATTCTAAGCTCAAGAGATCCTCTCCCTTGAGCCTCCCAAGTAGCTGGGCCCATAGGTTCATGCCACTGCTCCTGGCTACATTAAATCATTCAGATAATTTGAGGAGTATTGAAATTGTCATGATTCTGTCCTCCTATCTAAGAATATATTACAATGTATATCTTCTGTTGGTTTAGGTCTACTTTTTTGACTTTCAGAGGTGTTTTAGATTTTTGCATATGAATATTTATGCATTTCTTATTTTACTTATTTCTAGATATTTTGTCTTTCTGATGCTAACAAGTAGTGGCAATAGTTACTTCCTTGCCTTGTTCCTGTCTCTAGCAGGAATTGTCTTCAGTATTTCCCTCTTTCAACCTCTGGGTTGAGACTTCTATTTTATTAGCACTTGACTTTACTTTTCCAGGATACTTTTAGCCAGGTGGAGATTTAGGAGAAATTATATCCGAGGATTTTGTATAAGAAAGGCACAAGTAAAGAATTATGAAAAAGTTATTGTGGCTGGAGAGTAGATTGCCTGTTAGGAGAGAGACAGAAAATGTGGATGGAGATCTTTCAAAGATAGATCATGAAGACCTCAGTCTGTGATGGGAAGCTTGGACTTTCTTCCATTGGTGATAGGAAACCACTGAAAGCTTTTAAGCAGGGAAAGGGATGACATGACTAGACTTATATTTTAGTAAGACTCTGGGAGCAATATCTGACAAATTCCGTTGGCAAAGCATTTTAAACACGACCGAAAATCAGACCAGATACCACTCAAACAAATAACCAGGAGGAAGAAGAAGAACAATCACAGCCATGTCACTTTTATTTTCTTTATAAGTAACTTTTAAAAATTATGGAATAAGTAGACTAATTTAGGACTAAAAATTATGACCTTTTGTTTTTTTTCTACTTCTTACATCTGAGAGTCCTGCAAGGGAGACTAAGCTCCAGATGATTATGCTATATCTTCCTCTGACCCTAGCAAGAGCCAGGTGTGCACAGAACTGGGTCAGGAAGGGCTGTACCCATGTCAGGGCCTGGGTACCTTCTGAGCAAGCCACAGAACTGCTTCTACTCAATGTGTTGTGACTCTCTTCTCACCCCTGTTTTACCAGTGTGGTGTTGGAAATAGCCAAGCACAAAGCACAGCATAGTGGACAAAGGAAATGATGTTTATATTCATGAAAAATTCAACCCTAATTATTCCTCTGGGAGCCAGTGGGAGTTATGAAATAGGGTGCCCAGGATGTTCATCTTGTTAATAGGTGCCAGCCATGGGGTACTTATTTCCCATGCCATTTATAAGCCTTTGATGGACAGAAGATGCTTTCATCAGTCCATAACGTTATAAAATATAAAGGATATTATGGTAATTCTTTGGGATGATTTTCATTTACTATCTTGTCATGAAAATGCCTTTTCTCTTGTTATTGCAATATTCTAGCAAATGAAATAGTCAGCTTAGAAGAGGCTTTCAAAAGTATATGTGCTAACTCTAGCTCAGACACTAGGGATACATTTAGTTGTCACTTAAAAGTAATTATTTGTAATATGTTTGTTAAGGAAATGGTTTTTTAATTTCCTTTCCTTCTCTCAATGTGAGAGTGATAGTGCCTAGATTCAATCACATGGACTGACTGACAAATACGAGGTCATAGTTTTTGACCCTCGGAGATAAGGAAAGTTCAAAGTAGTAACCAAGGCAGAGCCAGATACATTTTTTTTTCTTTTTTTTAATTTCAAAATATTAAGAGAGTACAAACACTTTTGTTACATGAATACATTGTATAATGATTAAGTTGGGGCTTTTAGTGTGCTTACCACCTGAGCAGTGTTCACTGTAACTGATAGGTAAATTTTTGTTCCTCACCCTTCAATCTCTCCCCCCGATTTGTTTTGCTTTTGCCATCAATAAGAAATTTACTTGTTTTTTTTAAAAAAAAAAAAATCCAAATGCTGGCATTAACCAGAAAAAAATTTTTTTTTGAGACAGTGAGACAGTCTCACTTTGTCACCCTCAGTAAAGTGCTGGGATGTCACAGCTCACAGCAACCTCAAACTCTTGGGCTCAAGCAATTCTCTTGCCTCAGCCTCCCCAATAGCTGGGACTACAGGGACCCGCCAAATGCCCAGCTATTTTTAGAGATGGGAGGTCTCCCTTTTTGCTCAGGCTGGTCTAGAACTCGTGAGCTCAAGCAATCTACCCACCTCAGCCTCCCAGAGTGCTAGAATTACAGGTGTGAGCCACCACACCTGGCCTGTCCAGAATAATTTAACAGGTTTATTTATAATTCTTATAAAATTGAACTGCTAAAATTTGTTTACTGAAACATTTTGACTTGCATTAATGCTGCACAGTCCCACATTTATATTAAAAGTTCACACACAAATGAAAATGGAAAAACTGCCTATACCTGATTTCTGTTCCCTATTTTTCCAGTCACAATCATATACTTAAGTATCTCTTGACCCCATGGGGGGGGAGGGGATCTAACGTTCAGATCTACCAATAACAGGAAGAAGAGAATTT
>CAUYPK010032876.1:0-14507 GCA_963574355.1 Loris lydekkerianus
ATCTTTGACAAGCCAATTAAAAACATTCAATGGGGAAAAGATTCCCTATTTAACAAATGGTGCTGGGTGAACTGGCTGGCAACCTGCAGAAGACTGAAACTGGACCCACACCTTTCACCATTAACCAAGATAGACTCTCACCAGATTAAAGATTTAAACTTAAGATATGAAACTATAAAAATACTAGAGGAGAGTGCAGGGAAAACTCTTGAAGAAATCAGTCTGGGTGAGTATTTTATGAGGAGGACCCCCCAGGCAATTGAAGCAGCTTCAAAAATACACTAGTGGGACTTGATCAAACTAAAAAGTTTCTGCACAGCCAAGAACACAGTAAGTAAAGCAAGCAAATAGCCCACAGAATGGGAGAAGATATTTGCAGGTTATATCTCTGGCAAAGGTTTAATAACCAGAATCCACAGAGAACTCAAACACATTAGCAAGAAAAGAACAAGGGATCCCATCGCAGGCTGGGCAAGGGATATGAAGAGAAACTTCTCTGAAGAAGACAGGCACATAGCCTACAGACATATGAAAAAATGCTCATCATCTTTAATCATCAGAGAAATGCAAATCAAAACTACTTTGAGATATCATCTAACTCCTGTGAGACAAGCCTGTATCACAAAATCCCAAGACCAGAGATGTTGGCGTGGATGTGGAGAAAAGGGAACACTTTTACACTGCTGGTGGGAATGTAAATTAATACATTTCTTTTGGAAAGATATATGAAGAACACTTAAAGATCTAAAAATAGACCTACCATTCAATCCTGTAATTCCTCTACTGGGCATATACCAAAAAGGCCAAAAATCATATCACAACAAAGATATTTGTACCAGAATATTTATTGTAGCCCTATTCACAATTGCTAAGTCATGGAAAAAACCCAGGTGCCCATCGATCCACGAATGGATTAATAAATTGTGGTATATGTACACCATGGAATATGATGCAGCCTTAAAGAAAGATGGAGACTTTATCTCCTTTGTGTTTACATGGATGGAGCTGGAACATATTCTTCTTAGTTAAGTATCCCAAGAATGGAAGAAAAAGTATCCAATGTACTCACCCCTACTATGAAACTAATTTAGGGCTTTCACATGAATGCTGTAACCCATTTGCAACCTAGGAATAGGGAGAAGGGGGAAAGGGAGGGGAGGAAGGGGGGAGGTGGGCGGAAGGTGGGGGATTGGTGAGAATACACTTGTGGTGCATCTTACAATGATATATGTGAAACTTAGTAAATGTGGAATGTAAATGTCTTAACACAATAACTGTGACATTGCCAGGAAGGCTATGTTAACCAGTGTGATATAAACGTGTCAACCGGTCTGTGAAACTAGTGTATGATGCCCCATGATCATACCAATGTACATAGCTATGATTTAATAAAAAAAATGCTTTATACATATTTAAAAAATAAAAGTATAATAATGTTTGTATATATAAGTTTGCTTTAGAGAATAGATAGTAACGCGTAGGCAAATGGATGCTCCTAAAGTGTTCACATTGTCTGTATATAAATAATTTGTTCCTTTAAATACAGTAAATATTCCCACTGGTGGCATATTTTATTTTCTAAAAATGGCCATGGCAATATTTTTAGCTCACCTTTTTTCTCTTTGACCTTCCTCCCAACAAGAGGTGGCTGGATTTCCCTCCCCTTGAAGACGGGATGATTTTAGGGACTGATGTCTGATGGACAGATCATGGTAGAAATGATTCCTGTGAGTTCCCCAGCCAGGTGATAAAGGATGACACAGCTTCCCCTGGCTTCGTCTCTCTGAGGATGCTGGCCCTTAGTACTCAGCCCAACACTGAGAGAAGGTCTGCAGGGGGAGGCCTCATGGAGATGGCCATGCGGTGAGGAACCGGGGTCCCCAGCTTAGCCAGCATCAATCCCCGGACATGCGAGTGAGGTGATTCCGGCCATCAGCCTCCAGTCTTCCAGCTGAGGGCCCAGGCCTCTTACAGGGTGCACACATTTTTTGGCACCCTCCCCGCCCCCATAGAACGTCTATGCACAGTAATCTTACATTTGGTGACATTTGTAGTACGTATATTATAATAACTTGATATATTCCTAAGTATCTCAGTGAATAGAGAAATATTATGCATGGATATTAGGAAAGACCATCATCTCCCCTAGACTAGTGTGTGGACAGGCTGCAGATCTCAGAGATTAAACCAGATACACTATGGAGTTTCACCACCAGACTCTCAGAGCCGGATGAGACAGAGTTTAAAACCCCAGCTCTGTTGCACAATGACTGAGTGTGCAAGGATGAGTTCTGCAGTATCTCTGAGCCTTAATTTCCACCTCTGTTCTCTGGAGATAATAGCATCACTGTTATAAGGCTTTTGTAATGAACATTTGACAGAACGAACAAGGTAGACACTCAACAAATGTCGGCTGTTAGGGTTGAGTGTATGAAACGTGCCCATTTACGTACACACTTTGTCATATTGCCTTAACTTTCAAATCTTGAACATTTTCCCCAGTGACCCAATGCTGGGCAGAGCTTTTATTTGGCTTTTACAGGGATTCACTGTAGCTGTTAATTGGGGTGACTTCCTAGAAGACAGTCGGATCACTGCTGTTGCCCCTTCTGAAACCCCTGGAGAACAGCAAACTGTCCTCAGAGAACTTTGGGCTGAATCCCACCAGCTTCCAAGGGAGCCAACTTATACCCTGATGAGTTTCAGTCTACAGATCCCCAGAGAGAAACACACTTTTTCAGGAAGACAATTTCCTACAGACTTTTTAAGAAGTTTTACCGTTTGTTTTGGAAAGCAGTTAAGGTGAAGTATAGCCCCCAGATTTGCCTTTCTTCTCCGACAGTCTGGCTGAGTCGGCTCCATGGCACGTGCTTTGGGGACATGCCCCTGTCTCTCTCCCTCAACCCTTGCAGGGAGAACAGCCTTGTGCGATTTTAATGTGATCGTGTCTTTGCCATGTGGTCTATCAGCTGTCACTGACAGTGTGTTTGAGAGTGTCTAGAAAGGGTTTTAATTGGCAAGATATTTAGTAAAATTTGCAAATTAGTGATCCACCGGCTGATGTTATGACAATGTCTAAACACTATCAGTGCCTTTTTAAAATAATCTTTCATCGATACAACATTCATTTTAATTAGCCAGGAAATGTTGGTCCTGAGGGAGGCTGCCTACAGATTCATGGATTCGGCATCGGGTTATGGGACTGCTTGCTAAACTTCATTTATTTTGGGGGAAAAACATTTCTTGAAGTTATTTATATTTCATTCCACTTACGAGGTGTTGGTCAGTGTCCAGAATGATTGGATCATAGACCCAGGGATGCAGGTGAACAGTGACTTTCTCTCTGATAGGTGGCATGCTGAGACCTGGGTTTTTAATCCTGGCTCAGCCAGAGTTTGTTTTCAAGTAGGAAAGAAAGGAGGAGAGAAGGGAACGCTTTTACACTGCTGGTGGGACTGCATACTAATACAATCTCTTTGGAAGGAAATATGGAGAACCCTCAAAAAACTCAAATTAGACCTCCCATGTGATCCTGCAATCCTATTACTGAGCATCTACCCAGAAGAAGAAAAATCCTTTTATCATAAGGACATTTGCACTAGACTATTTGTCACAGCTCAATTTACAATCACCAAAATGTGGAAGCAACCTAAATGCCCACCAACCCAGGAATGGATTAACAAGCTGTGGTATATGTATATCATGTATACTATTCAACCATTAAAAGAGATGGAGACTTTGCATTTTTTGTATTAACCTGGATAGAGGTGGAACACATTCTTCTTAGTAAAGCATCACAAGAACGGAGAAGCAAGATTCCAATGTACTCAATTCTAGTCCCAAGGCAGTAGATGAGCTGATACATACCCAAATAAGAGAAAAACTCAAATCAATTCAAGGTGAGGGGCAGGGAAATGAGGGAGTGGGGAGAGGGGGGATGGGGGATAAACCAACAAACAAACAGGAAAGAACAATAGCATCTATTCTACACCAGGCACTCCAAATTCATTTTTGTATTCCTTGCAACCACAATGTGAGGTGTGAACCTTTAGCATCTGAATTTTAGAGATGAGAAACAGGTCCAGAGAGAAGAATGAGGTTGTCATAGACCATGTAAGTAGTAAGTGGCGGAGACCCAAGTCTCATCTCTCCCTCTCTGAATTTGAGGTCTGTGCAATCATGAAGCGACTCCTCTCTGAAAAGTTTCCTAATTTTTATGAGCCAAATTTTTCTCATCTGTATAATGAAGCAGAGGAACTAGATGATGTCTTGCTTGTAGCTGAGAAGGGTATCTTGCCTATCTGGATTTATGGATTCTTGGGCGTTGGTTCAATTGTTACCTATATTCTCATGGAACCTGGCAGGTCTTGGAGAGGGTGTCAAATTAATAATCTGCTGCTGATTAGTGTAAGTGGATTAACCGCTTTACAAAGACCATTTGTGTCCAGCTTAGCACTGAATGGCACTGGACAGTTCTCACTGACGTGTAGACACAGGTCACGCCAGCCAAAAATCATTTTCTTTGATCTGGTGACATCAGCAAGTTCCTGGTGGTGCTTAGCAACCTCTGGTGCCCTAACAGTATTGACTGGAGCTACCTGATTAATATCTTTCATTTTATATCTGCTTGGGGGGGAGCACTTAATTTAAATTAGAACAAGTTCTTGGCTCTATCCAATTGCACAAAAATACATCATGGAACATTTTTCTAGTATGAGTTTTTGCCTCAAAGTATGGAATTCAGTACAAACAGTGCAGGCTGCAGAGTGCAGATGCCAGAAGGCTGGGAAAGGGCCCTCTGCTTGGCCTTTTCTCTTATTAAAAAAAATTTATGACCTGCCACCGCTGAACTTCCGATTGTGGGCTTTGCAGGCACTCTGGCAGTTTTCTCTCATATCGGTAACTACCCTAAGCTGCCTCTATGACAACATTGTTCTTGGTGGTAGCCTTGAAACATCATAAAGGGTATCATTGAGCTCACTGGGCCTTCCAGCCTTCTCATTTTATGAAATATTATTTAGAGACAACTCTGGGAGATGAACAATGGGAACATGGGACTTAAAGTTTTCAGGGGATCAAAGCAGGAGTTCTATGCTCTTCAGGCCCCACTTGTAGAAAGGTAATAGTAATTCCTGCTTTGCAGAGGTATTTGGGGGATTGCATGACACTGTCACTAGGGGAATGCCTGGTGCAGTGCTGGTGTTTGTTGTTAATCATTATCATAGCAAGGAAACTGAAGGTTCTTCTGAGTGTACTGTACCAATTTTGAAACATTTTTCTTAGTGTTTAGGGTTCCAGGAGATTTTCTTGTACCTTGGAGGACTTTAGGTTTGTGGGTCTCTGATGGGGCCTCTGAAAATATAAGATTCAACTATTCGAACAAACCTAGTATCTTTCTGAAAAAGGCACAGCTTACTGTTTCTTCCTTCCCTGTCCTCTAAACCCCACCATTGGAGGGGAATTATTTTTTTTTTCTGTTGTAGTTGCTATTGCTGTGTAATAGACTTCCCTGATTTTATATGGTAACACACCAACCTTTATATTATGCCATGGACTCTGAGGGTCAGGCATTTTGATGGAATACACAGAGATCACTTCTCTCCTGCTCCTTGATGTCTGAGGCCTGGGCTGGGAAGACATGGACGGCTAGGTGAGAGCTCCCTGCACAAGGGAGTGGTCACACAGGATCATCTGAAGGGGGATCTGGGCCTCCCACTCCTGCTGATTTACTGAGCATCTAGGGAAATGGGTTCTCTGGCTGCATGGTTTCCTAAGCATGCTGTAACAAATTATTCAAACGTGGTGACTTTATTCTCCCACAATCGGGAGACTAGAAGTCTAAAATCAAGGTGTTAGCAGAGTTATGTTCCCTGGAAAGCTTTAGGGAAGGGGCTCTCTTTGGTCCTTTTTAGTTTCTGGTGGAAGCCAGTAAAACGTAATGTCCTTTGGCTTGTGGCTACTCAACTGTAATCTCTGCCTCCGTTGTACATGGCCTCCTTCCCTGGATGTCTGTATTTCTGTGTCCAAATCTCCATCTCCTCTCTCTTGTAACGATACCCATGATTGGAATTAGACCCACCCCAAACTCAGGATGATTTTATCTTGCATGCCTTAATTAATTATAGCTGCAAAGAACCTATTTCCGATAGAAGTCCAATTCTGAGGTTCTGGGTGGGTGTGAATTTTGAGGGGGACACTATTAAAGCCACCACACTGGCTTCTGCCTTGGAAAGTCCTAAAATTTCTCAACAGAGCAAGAATGCTAAAATATACTGCGGTAGCCAAAAACATGATAAATGTCAATGCCAAGTGCTGTGAAGAAAACTGGATCAGAAGGAAAGAGAGGGGAGGCTGCAGGGGTGGGTGGTGGTCAGGGAAGGCTCCTCTGCAGAAGTGACCTGATATTAGGGAGATCTGAGTACAGCGGTGAAGTGAGCAATGTGAAGGATTTGGGGAAGGGCTTTCCAGGCAGAGAGAACTACAAATATCAAGAAGCTGAGGAAGGAACAGGTGGTGTGCTTTGAGGATGAGCCAGGAGGCTGGTACGGCTGGAGTGGTGAGAGGGAGATGGGAGGAGACGAGACTGGACAGGTAAATGAGGGTCAGGCCATAGTGAGACTTTAGACTTTACTTTCAGAATCACGAAATGCCAGCAAAAGTTTCTCTCAAGAAAGCAGGCTAATCTAATTCATACTTTTAAAAACTCATCTGGCTTATTTCATGGAGACTAGACACAGGGAGGCAGGTGTGGGATCAGATCAGTCAGCCCAGGACAGCACAGCGATTGAAATGGTGGGCGTCAGTGTTGCTCTGGGCAAGGCTGGCAGCAGTGGATGCAACGAGAAATAGGAATGGGAGGAGAAGTCAGGAGCTAGAGGATGTGAGAGAAAGGAGAGGTGGGGATAACTCTAAGGTTTCGGCCAGAGCACTTGGGTAAACGGTACAGGCACTTTCTGGGGAACACCAGGAGCAGAGGGGTTTGGGAGTATAGTGAGAAATCAGGAGTTCAAGTTTGCACACATGAACTTTGCCAGCTCTATTAGACATTCAAGGAGATGAACAGGCCATTGGATTTTGAGTCTGGAGCTCAAGAGAGAGGTCAGAGTGGGGTTTACAGCAGGTGGGGTACAAGTGACAGGTAGAGGCAGCGGTTGGGTGTGGGTCAGGGAAAAGGGTGGGCAGTCAGCAAGATGCCTGCGGGCCTGCACCCCTGCGGGTAATGTCGGAACCCTCTCCACTGTAACTGCTCACCTTTGCCATCCTGCTGCCTGCTTCAAGCCTCTCGGTTTTGAGATCAGCTCTGTGGCCCCATATCAACTGGTTGTATTTTAGTCATGTTTCTGAAGCCTTGGAGAGGGAGCAGGTTCCCCGTGGAACCAGCTCCTGCTCTTATTCTCTGTCTGTGGCTCTGCTCTGGAGATGAATGAGGCAGGGACGGTGGAATGGACCCGTCTCCCCTGATTCACAGTCTCGTACTGCATCCCACATCTGCCCAGGACATGTGGCAGGAGCAGCCTCTGCACCTGCACAGCACTTGGCTCACAGACCCATCTGTCTAGGGCTCACCCAGGCACTCCAGTTACCTTTCCTTTGAAAAGCTGGCCCTTCCACATCTTATAGGAGAAAGTCTCAGGTATTTGTCTTTTCCCAGTGTCCACGTTTCAAATAGCCTTGGTTGGCCTGGATTTGATCTGCTTTTGGATGACTTGGAATTTGGTGATATGAGATGCCTTGGGAGGTCGGGCGCAGAGATGCCTGACTCACAAATCCAGTTTGTGGGACCTGAAACCAGAACCATGGAAAGCTGCATGAATGTGGGGTGGAATTTGGTCAGGAAATATAAGTAGAGGCCGGGGAACAATGCAAGTGTCAAGGTGACCCACAACACATTTAGTATTGAAAATGCTTTGTCAAGTTCCTTTTATCCACTTATCGAAAAATGAGTTCATTCCCCACTGCAGGAAAGGTGTGTATTTCTCTTGGACACACACCATCCACACACACACACACACACACACACACACACACACACTGCCTTTGCCAACACTGACTTCTTATTAAGTGCCTCAGATTTAGGATGAAAGACTATTTGGGAACAGGAATCCCTTTTAAAATTCTTTTCTGAGCATGAAAGAACTCCATGCCTGCCGACGTGTGCTGGCTTGCATTCAAACATAAACATGTACCACAACACAATCGCAATTCCCTCCAGCTCAAAGCCGTGTTGCAAGAGAACCTTGGAATTGAATGAGTGGAGCCTGAATTTTTATCTCATGACTCAGTGCAGTCCTCACCAAACTCAGCCCTATTCCCTGCATTAAACTCCTTCGATCACTCTTGAGCTTACCTTTGCTGCAGTAGATTTCGGCAGATAACTGCCCAATTCCCCTGGTTTTGCCATCAAAGCTGCTTCCTTTCACCTCTCACTCATTCTTTGACTTTCTTCGTAAACTTCCATTTTTCACTTTTGAGTTTGCCCATTCCTGCCTCTCCATGTTGGATCGTAAAGGCCCTCGATATGTGGACTACAATAACCTTTTATCTGTCCTCCCCTCTCTGCCCCCACCATGTGTGCACTCAGCCATCCCGAATTTCTTTTGTCCTTCCGTGTATTAATGACTCTCAGTCATTGGCAGTGGACTTGAGCTCTCCTAATAATGGGGAAATCCAGTCCTAGCTCCTATATTCACACTCATTGCCTACAGGGAGATGTCTTGAGAGGTCAGAGGAGGGGCTTCCCTTAGCAGGCACTCCAAGCCCCTTGGGCACACCCAGCATATGTGATCTTGGCTGCATAAACCCCCCCATCAAATTTACTGAGCCACCCTCGTGAGGTCCTCACCTGAGCCTTTTACGTACACCTGCTGCTCCTCCCTGGCCCTGGCTGGCATGACTTACCACACATGGCCATGGAATCATCTGTCAGGGCAGGGCTGACTCTAGTTTGCTGCTGCATTCTCGCGTTGCACCTACAGACTCGCACGTTCAGGCGCTAAGCTGTAGCTGCCAGATTTATGCATTCATATGGTCATTCATTTGCAAATATTTATTGCCTTTTCTATGCCAGACACTGTTTTAGGTGTTGAATAAATGAACAAAACGAGCAAGAGTGGGTAGAGCTGCTGCTGTTCCCTCAGGCTGCTGTCACTTTATATTCCCCTTGAAGTTTATTTTAAAGTTATTTCACTTGGTGTATTAATGAATTAATAATTGTAGTGTGGTGTTGCAGTGGTGAGCAGTGAGATCTGGCTATGTCAGGAGCAGGCATCCAAAGGCACCCATTCCCCACCCTTATTTCAGAGTCTGCCCTCCCCCTTGTCCCTATTGGAAAAAGATCTTGGGCCATATCCATGATTAGGACACAGACATATCCTGACATATCTGGTGATCTAGCAGAGCAGGAGTTAAATAAAGATACATGCAGTCCTGGAGAGAGAAAGCATTGATGAGGAAACACAAAGCTAGCTGAATCCACAGAGGGTCTGGGGACAGGAGAGGACTCGGGAGGGCTCGCTGAGGTGTGCAGCCCTTGGAACCACACCATGGGGGGGTGGGGGGTGGGGTAGGCTGGACCTCAGGATGGACGTAGCTGAGTCCTAGAGTGGAGCAGAAAGGCTGATGTCTCATGGATTTGAGATCACTCCTGGGTCTCCCAGAAACATCCAGGAGGAACTCACAATGGGGACACAGGGCTACCTGGAATGAGGTAGCAGAAATCATCATTACTGTGACCGGGACCTCTTCCACACCCACAGAGGGGGTAATACAGAGGATGTGCTTGTTTCTGACCATTTGAGATGGGTTCTGTTTACACAGCACAGGCCCAGAGGCGACCCACACAGGTGTCTCTGGTCTGGACTCTCCAGATGGCCCATTTCATTTCCCTGACTCTACTCTTGGGCTCTCAGGCCCTCCTGGATGTGGTTACCCATATGGAAGCTTATTTTTTAACTGCTGAAAGTCTGCCGAAATCTGCTTTTGTAGGGGTTCTGTGTAGCACATCTGGATCCAGACAGCGCAGGAAAGTGAGGAGCCCTGCCCATGGCCTTAGCATCCTTTGCACCGGGCACTGTCATTCCCACATTGTCCCACGTGTGTAAAGCACGAGCTCTTTCCTTTTTCTACTTCCAAAGGTAGAAAGGAGCAGATGCGTTTCCCATTTAAGCACCTCCCTATTAGCTGATTTGTCTTGATGTGGCATTTCTCTTGGGTTAACTTGGAATTTCAAGGTGAAAAAAAGCACGCACGATAGCCACCCTGTTATCAGTACAACGAGTGTTTCAGGACAGGAGGGACAAATTGGTGAAAGGAAGCTTCTTGGTGGGGAGAGAGCTTTTCTGGGATGCTCTGTCAGTGTTAATGTGCACATAAATCTCCTGGGTTCCTGTTAGAATGGAGACTCTGAGTCAGTGAGTCTGCAGAGGAAGCCGAGATGCCGCGTCTCTAACAAGCTCCCAGGCGATGACGCTGGGCTGTGGACCATACCTTGAATAACGAGGCCTGAAATCACAGATGCCACCTGTGCTTTCCACATTCGCCTGGGCAAAGCTTACTCCTCTACACCTGTTACGTTGCCCCCTGATCCAGCCTGTGGCATCTCTACCCAAAAGGTCAAATGAGCTTAGTGGGTTGGCTATTTGGAACAGGAAGGAAAGCTTCTTATAACTGAAAAGGGAATCATTGTGAAGTGGAATTCTGTTGCATAAAGGAAGTTTTGTGAACAATGTCTTCACTTTCTTAGAACTGGCATTAATAACCATTTCAAACGTACTACAAAGACAGCATGCCAGGGGTGCTGGCTAGCAGGGTTGGGTATGTGGGGAGAGGTATGATTAAGAACAACAGCACACTGGTCAGAAATCCTCCCCTTAATCAGAGATCCTTCAACCCAGGACAGGGCACTCAGGGGGAGCAGGGTTATAAGAACAGACAGAAGTCAAAAAAATAAAGTCATTTGCACAGTCACTCCTCTTCTTCACTTCTTTGTCAAACTGAGCGTTGACAGTGGCGTTTAAGCCTCATGGTGAGCCCGGCTGGCTGCCCGACTTCCATGTGATGGTACAGGCAGGTGCTGTGTGGGGCTCAGAGTGGGAAGGAGGTGGAAGTAGTTTGGGGTTTCTTTTCTTCCTTTGCGTTTTTCCCCAGGGCATCCTCTGGGTGATGCTAGAAGATAACTTCTTGCATTGCTAAACCCTGCTGTTATCCCTACAGCCCTCCACCCAGGAGCCCAGACACTGGCTCAGGGCACTGAGCGAGGCCCAAGGGGGGATGCAGAAGGGAAGAGCTGATTGTTGCCACTGCGATCTTCTAAGGTAGCTGGGAAGGAAAGAGACGTCCTCTTAAGATCCCTAACTACATCCAGTAGGAAACAGTAAGTTCCAAACGAGTGATATGCCCAGTAAGGATGTGGGCTGATGAGGACATGAGGAAACTGTTGAATGAGATGGTCAGAAAGGCTTCAGTGAGAAGGTAGCAATTGATTGTCCTTGAAGGGAGGAGGAATTAAGCTGTGCCTGGGAAGTCGGGGATGGTGACGAAAAGAATATCCTCTTCCCCACATCTCTTTTGGATTTTGGCTAGTGGAGAAGAGCAGAGCTGTATTTTGATTTATTTGGATGATGGAAGATGCCAGTGGCCTTAATTGTGGCCCAGCACACTTTGCTGGAAGGTTCTGTTCCCTGCCGAATGCCACACGGAATCAGGTACCGATTATGAGGCAGCTAAATTCCACCTTCTTCATTATTTTCTTAAAAACATGCTTTATGGGGAGATGCTTTAATCAGGCAGCCCAAATTTCTCTCAGCACTTCAGGAAGCCCCTTAGCACCTGATTTCCCCTTGAAAAATTGTCATTTACATTTCAAACCCCAAGCGCTCAATTTTTTAAACATTGGCAAAAATAGAGGGATAACGAGGGGGCTAGAAAAGCCTCAGTAATGATCTTTAAAGAAACCAAAAGCAACACTAGAATTAGTTTTTATTTTAAACTTCAGGCTTCCCTTTTCAAAGTTTTATCAGACTGAACGCACCCCCCCCCCATAATTTAAACCATTGTTTTCCAAGGGAAATTTAATAATAAGAGCCACCATGTGTTTCTCCTTAATTTTTGAAGCCTGTGTTATGCAGTCAAAGATTCTCACTTGAAAATAATTCCTGTCCTTATTCTTAAACTGCCAGGGGAATAAGATTTAAAAAACATGTTGCAGCTCTCAAGTTTGTGTTTTGCCTAAAGCCAAGCAGCACTTTAGATCAAAGTTTGGAGCACAGTTCTAAAGTTAGAACCGCTGCCTTGCAGCGTGCAGCAAATGGGCAGCCCAGGCCCAGCAGCTGCCTGCGTCTGTCTTGTGGTAATTAGCCCTGGTGCAGGCGGACGCCCTGCCCTTCCCCTGGGCAGGACCCAGGCCTCAGGGCCCCTGTCGCCGGGGAAGTCAACCCCACGGAACCGGGCAGGCGTGGTATTTTTAGACCACATGTGCACGCTGTATAGGCCTCCTGCATTCTACAATTTGCATATGGGAGGAGCGGGAATCTAACACACTGGCTGTGCTTGTCCTCTGCTGAGTCTGCCCTTCGTGGGGGATATTTGTCAACATGACAGATTCATTTAATAATATTTAAGGATGGGCAAACTGGGGCACTTTTGCTATTCTTGAGCTGTCTCTTGTTCACTCTTAAAAAATGAATGTGTGTGTAGGTGTATCTTTTTCTCAAGTTCGAAAGCCCTACTTCCCCCCTCCTTTATCAAGCCCTTCACTTGACTATTTTATTCCTTGATAGATCTGATTGTGGAGTGTGATTTCTAAGAGCACCAGCATGGCATTCATGCGCAGCAGCAGAACTCCCAGGCTGTCTTCCTCTCTCTATTCCCCACCTCTGGGAATTTTTGCTTGCCTGTCATGAGTCAGACTGAGGGCTCAGTTGCAACTTCAGGTGTTATGGTTGGGAAATCACAGGTGTTTAAGGAGGTGTGTGGCTCCAATATCAACTGTGACTCTGTACTGAAAAGGCTCCCAGTCTCTCATCACCAGAAATGAACTTGACCTGCAAATGCACCTTAGCCTAGCCACAGGGAGTGCTGAACTTTGCAAAGCTGGTAAATGATGGGAAGCCCAAGTCTCTCCCCTCGGATGAGATCAGGTGGAATCCTAGGGATGGCCGCGGGCTGCGGTCTGTTCTCTGACCTGCTACTGATGCCATCAGGCCTTCCTGTGACTGCTGGTCCCCTGGCAGCTGTTCCAGGAGAAGCTCCCAAAACATCTGTCTATTTTCAATCTGAGCAAGGCTTCCATTCCTTCTCAGTTTCAGACAGACACTTTTCAGAGAGCCTTGGTTTTACAATGGCTTCTAGCTTTGCAGTCCTGATATATGCTCTTGTGCAGTTGATAATAACAAAAACAGGTGAACTGCTAAGTCCCACTCAAGCTGCCCACGTAGTCGTTTTTTACCCTTGGTGAACTCCATCAGCGCTGTGTGACTTTCTCAGAACGAGGAGATCAGCTCCTTTTGAGAAACAGGCAATAGGGGGTGCAGTCTCCGTTGAAGTTCACCCACTGTGCCCTTAAAGTTCCAAGCAGTGGTCTTAGAAGAAAGTCTCCTTTCTGAAATTGTTCAGAGTTGCAGAGCTCCACAGGACAGCTCCACATCTCTCCCGACAGCCCAGTTACCTAAAACCTCCCTCTCGAGTGCTAGAAGCCATGCCTGTACTTGAGTCTAGAGTGAGAATGGCAAGTGATTTTAATGTCTCTCTGCCTCTTCAAATTCCTGCCCGAAAAGCTGCTTTAGGTAGAGGACTTAGCGTTGATAGTGGAAAGGGGGGCTGTTGGGATGGTGTGAATGTATTTTGTATATAAGATCATGAATCTGGGGGTAAGGCAGAGGGCTGAGTGGTAGGGACACTGGATTGTGTCTCTCCTCAAATTTATGTGCTAAAGTCCTAACTCTCAGCACCTTAGAATATGACTGTCTTTGGAGATAAGGTCTTTGAAGAGGCTATCGGGTTTAAATGAGACCATGAGAGTAGCCCTATTCCAATACAGCTGGTGATCGTGTAGGAAGAGATTCGGACACAGACGTGCAGAGGGGAAGAAACACACAAGGGGTAGCATCTGTCGGCCACGGAGAGGGGCCTCCGAAGGAGCAAACCCTATTAACATCTTGATTTCAGACTTCTGGCCTCCAGAACTGTGAAGAAATGAATGTCTATTGTTTAAGCCACAGTCTGCAGTACTTTGATATGGTAGCTGTACAGTGTAGCAGATTAGCACTGATTTAGAGAAGGTTCACTTGGGGTACAGGCTACAGCAGACAGTGCTGTCAGACATCCCCACTCTCTAAAACGTATCTGGACGGGCATTGCTACAAGATCAAGAATACAGCCTGCTTCATTTGATATATTTTATCAACCTACTTGTTTGGGGGATTCTTTTTGGCGGGGGGGGGGGGGGGGGGAAAGGAACATTCTGATGTCACCAACCGGTCGGTGAAGTTGTGATGTTTTTGTTTGGGGGA
>CAUYPK010032877.1:0-28290 GCA_963574355.1 Loris lydekkerianus
ATACCATGGAATATTATGCAGCCTTAACAATAGATGGAGACTTTTCCTCTTTCATGTTTACAAGGATGGAGCTGGAACATATTCTCCTTAGCAAAGTATCCCAGGAATGGAAGAAAAAGTATCCAATGTACTCAGCCCTACTATGAAGCTAAACTATAGCATTCACATGAAGGCTATAACCCAACTATACCACAAGACTATGGGGAAAGGACCAAGGAAGGGGAAGGGAGGGGGGAGGTTTGGGTGGAGGGAGGGTAATGGGTCGGGGCACATCTATGGTGCATATTTTTAACTATAAACAAACAAACAAAAAAATAAAAATAAAAAAACAAACAAAAAATTATTTGTGGCACATCATGAAGAATAAAATGCATAAGAAAAAATTTAACCAAAAAATGTTAAGATACCTACAGTTAAAACTACAAAACATTGGGCGGCGCCTGTGGCTCAAAGGAGTAGGGCGCCAGCCCCATATGCCGGAGGTGGCAGGTTCAAACCTGGCCCTGGCCAAAAAAAAAAAAAAAAAAAAAGGCTAAAAACCCCAAACAAACAAACAAACAAACAAAAACTACAAAACATTGTTGAAATTTAAAAAAAGGAAATTTAACAATTGGAAAGATACTTCATGTTCATGGATTAAAAGGATTAACTGATCTACAGATTTGACACAATCACTATCAAAATCCCATCTACCTTTTCTGAAGACATTGACACCCTGATCCTAAAGATCTTATGGAAATGCAAGAGATCCAGAGAACCCAAATCAATCTTGAAATAAAAAAAAAGAATAAATTAGAGAGCAGCGCCTGTGGATCAAAGGAGTAGGGCACCAGCCCCATATGCCAGAGGTGGCGGGTTCAAACCCAGTCCCAGCCAAAAACTGCAAAAACAACAACAACAACAACAACAAAAAAAAAAAAAAAAAAAAAAAGAATAAATTAGAATTCCCATTATCTGATTTCAAAACTTACTATAAAGGCACAGTGATGAAGATACTATGGTATATCCTAAATATAGGTATATAGATCAATGGAATAGATTTACAATCCAGAAATAAACCCAGATATTTTCTGTCTCTACTTATATAAAATGTCCAGAATAGGAAAATTTGTAGAGAGAGAGAAAAAAAAAAAAAAAATAGATTAAGGGCTGAGGATGGGAGGGATAGATGAGTAGCAACTAATGGGTACCGGGATTTTTTAAAAAAATATTTTAAAATTAAATACTGGCGATGGCTATGCAATTCTGTAAATATGCTAAATAATAGTTAATTTTATATTTTCAATGGTTGAATATTATGTGAATTATATCTCAAATCTGTTATTAAGCAGTGAGTAGAACAAATAATTTTAGTTATGAAAATCATTTTAAAGGACTTGGACATGGCTACAAAATAGCTTCATATAAAATGTTTTATTTCTCTAAATGTAATACAGTAATTGCAGTAGATTTTTGGAATAAGGATTTTCTTGTCCTCTTGCAGATTTCTCTACGATCCTTTTTTATCCAATCAATGTATGTCCATTCTAGAATGTGCACAGTGTAAGGGTATTCAGCATGCCCCCTCACTTATAAAGCTCTTCTACAACTCGAACTTTATCTTGGAAGTGAGTGTAACCTAAAAATTTTTACCCTCATATTAATTTGAAATTTTAAAAAAGAAAATTAAAAATAAATGTACATCCATTGTACTCTAATGTATATCTCATCGCTTTTTACCTCCACTGTATGTATATTTTTTTCTGTCCCTTTCCTTATTATAAGGATCTATTACTTCTATAATAAACAAGGCAAGGGAATAGCATCTAATTATTTTTCAAAAAAACTAATATGACTTTTCTTTAAGAACATTCTCTGAAGTGACTCATTCATCAGGAACATCCAGTTCACCTGCTAAGATGAGAGGAGGCTGAGGGCAAGGAGAAGGCATTTACAATTTATCAAAGTAAAAGCAGCAACACTTCATGTTCATTTTTTTAAATTAAAAAATTAAAAAAGGAAGGAAAGCAATGTCATTGTTGGATAGTAAATTGAAGTTGACTTGCTCCTTTTGAATAATGAAAGTGAGGGACACGGGTGAAAACGTGTATGAGAAATGTGATTGATACAACACTGAGGTTGAAGAGGATCTCAGAAGTATCTCCTTCCACCCCTCACTTACAAATGAAAAAACTGAGGACTTAGTGACCTTCCATATTGGCCAAGAAAGCTCCTGAGGTCTTTGGCTTTCTTTTTTTTACAGTGTTTCCCCCCCCCCCCCCATTTTGTCCATATAGCAAATATACTGAATGTCCCCCACATTAATTTGAGAAAAAAAGTATTCTGGGTTTTATGGTCACGTGACCTACCACTAAGGGTGCTTATTTCCCTTTGTAGGAGGCAGAGAAAGGTGCAATTGTGCATCTCTCTAGAAGGAGATCCCTGCCTTCTACTGCCTTTGTTTTATTCACATTCAACTATGATGAAGAAAACTTCCTAAGAAATGCAAAATCCATGGTCAGAAAAAACTTGCATTTCTGTTATGGGCTAGAACAGCGGGTTGAGGACAGTAGGCTGCAACCCCTTTGGGGCTTGAATGACCCTTTCACTGGGGTCGCCTAAGACCATCCTGCATATCAGATATTTACATTATGATTCATGACAATGGCAAAATTACAGTTATGAAGTTGCAATGAAAATAATTTATGGTTGGGGTTCACTACAATATGAGGAACTGTATTAAAGGGTGGGTGGTGGCATTAGGAAGGTTGAGAACCACTGGGCTAGAAGCTGCACGACACGGCTGAACCACTCACTTTCCAACTGTTCTATCTTACACAAGCCAGCATATGGTGGGGTCTTTTGTTACAGCAACTAAGCCTGTACCTGACAAGTAAAAACATGAAAGAAAAATTTCCTTGGGAACAGAGAACATAGACTGCCCATCTGTCTTGTTTGTTCTACTGCTGTAACAAAAACTATCATCAACCGTATGGCTTATAAACAACAAGTATGAATTTCTCACAGGCTGAGAAGACCATGATCAAGGTGCCAGCAGACCAGGTGTCTTCTGCGGACCCATTCCTTGCAGACAGTGGCTTCTCCCTGAGTCCTCACGTGGTGTAAGGGGCAAGACAGCTACCTGGGGTCTTATCTATAAGGGCACTAATCCTATTCATGACAGTGGAGCCCTCCTGACATAATCTCCTCTCTAAGGCCCCTACCTTCTAATGCCATCACCTTGGGGGTAGAATTCAACCTATGCATTTTGGGGAACACACTCAGACCACAGAATCACCTTTGCATTCCCAGCGTTTAGTACATGATATGACTTCTATAAAGGGCTACTCAACAAAAAGTAAAATGAAAGAGGAAACAGGAAGGAAAGAAAGTGGAAATTGTTTGCAGTGAGCAGCAGAGTAAGACAATTGCTAGTGATTGAAAATGGAAGTTATTTTTAGTGAACATTTCCATGGGCCCTTTGATCTTTCTCTGCTAAGTTTTACAATTTAAAGTTCACAGAGGTAGTTATACTGAGTCCCAGAGGCATTTTGTCATCGTGGAATTCCCCAGGCATCCTGAGGCTTCAGGTTGCTTGTTTGGTCCTGATCCTGGAGTTGAATCCTATCTTTTAATAGAAGGATACATTTGTAGTTGGTTTTTAAGAGTACTACAGTCAGCATTACTCCAAACCACCTGAATCTCAGGAAAAAGGCCATCTGCTCCACACAAAACCCATGTTTTGTGTCTGCCTGTGTGTAAAGTTGTGTCAGAATATGGAAAGACCAGATGAGTCTGACCTCACCAATGGACTGGTGACAGGAGCCAGTAAGTCATACCTCCAGACCCTTCAAGGCCCCTCAAGGTTGGCTGAGGAAGATGATTGAACCCCATTCTGCACCCCAATAAGTGAGCCCTAATATGCGAGAAAAATCAGACTCTTTTGCTCTTACCTTGCATAGATCTATTCCCACACTAGAAAGCACTTCATGTATTGATATTCAAGAAATGAGTGGCAGTGCCTTGAAGAAAACAAAACTAATAATTTTTTTTTTATTTATTTACAGAAGATAACAACAAAAACCTAATGCCCAGAAAGTTGTGCTATGGAAAGTAGGACTTCAAGGGACCTATCAATTTGTTGTGTACATCCTTGGCCACTAATGGATTGTTCCCTGGAGCACATTTCCAATTATTTTAACCAGGCTACTTTTAAATAACTCAGGTGGAGAGGATTTTTACAACTTCCATTGGGGAAGAGTATTCTGCGGTCTGATACACATCGCTGTTTCGAATTGGTTGGTTTGGTACGAAAATTTCCTTTTAAAATTTATTGGTTTTGTTATTTTCCACCAAGAGCCTGCTATATTGGGGAGAATTAGGTTACCACATGCTGGCTTCTTATCCTATTCATTTCAGTGTGAACCTCTGTTCTCACAAAGTTTCAGGCAGACTTTTGGATATCACTGGCAGCTGCACCAACTCTAATCCAGCCCCAAGATCCTTGGGTGGAACCTCCTGGGGAGAGAATCATGTTTCTATCGAGAATGTTTTCAAATGACACCTGCAGGCATCCTTGAATAAACCAATCTATTCAGTTGTCCTCCTTTTCTCGGGGTTCAGCCTTCAGGTATCCCCCCTCTCATACTCAAAAACTAGTCATCCTCTTCTAAGTGTAGTTGTGATAAAAGTATTTGAATTTTAAAAATGATGTGAATATACAGAATTATGGAATTTTAAACACAATGTGAATATACAGAATTATGAAACACTTTGTAATAAGATGTAATAGAATACTGTTACTTACTCTGTTCTACCCAAATATCGTGGACAGGGATCATGTCTTCTATTTCTTCTTATCCCAAGTGTCTGGATCTCACAGAGCTTAGCTTTGTGTCTCATAGGTAGCAGACACTTAAGATATGCTTTTTAAAAACTTAACTGAAAGAATGTGACTATCTGGAATTTTTCAAGATTGCTAAGACCCGAGATACACATGTACACACACACACAGGATGCCGAAAAATGTATACACATTTTAAGAAAGGGAACAACTGTACTAAATTTGTAATACTCAAATCACACTTGACTTCTGCAATTACAAGAGGTGCTCATTGTGACTTGTATTCATCTTGTGTTATGGGTGTATGTTGACTATTACAATTTGAACACATATTTTTCCTTTCTTAATAAGTGTATACATATTTTGGCACCCTCTGTTTATTAAAGTCTAGTTGAACTGTGTCACCTTAATAAAATAGCCGGCATGTTGCTGTCTTCATAATTAATTAAGTTAATATATCTTCTAATTAAATTTGCATTTATCCCATAGTCTCTCCAATGAGTTGTCTTAGTGTAATAAAAAATGCATAGACTTTGGATTCAAACAGTCCTTGGTTTGTTACCTCCTTAAAGTTGGGTAGGTCATCTAACCTCCCTGAGCTCTGAGCTTCAGTTTCCTCATCTTCAAAATGAGCCCAGCAATAATTACCCTATGACTTGGCCTGTAGTTTTTATGTCAAATTAATTAAGATGCTTTAGCACCAAAAAAAAAAAATTAGTGTTAGCACAGAGAACAAAAAGTCAAACTAAAAGTGGATTAAATTTACCTCATATTGTAAGACGTCTGGGTTAGGGCAGCTTAGAGATTGGTAAATTTCACAGCTCAACAATGCTCGTAATTGTGCTTTTTACCTCTGTGATCTACCATGTTGGAATTTCTCTGCTCAAAGTGGTTGCCCCAGGTGCTGCTTACAGAGACAGCAAATAGGACAGTTGTTTCCTCTTGTGCATCACTTTACTAGGTAGGAATATTTTTTCCAGAAGCACCAGGCATATTTTTTCTTTAGATCCCATTGGTCAGTATTGCATTACATGTCATTCTCCAACAGCTAGCAATACCGTGGGGAAAGTTTTCTGTCATCTTCAGCATATCTAGAAGGAAGCAGAATCTTCCAGATGGGAAGAAACTGGGGCAAGGTTTTGGGAGAGAGGAAGGTTAGTGAATTATAAACTCTTTTCCATGACATTTTGGCATGACTTTTAGGATCTATGATATGTCCTATTTTGTAGTCATACAGTAGGTGTTTGATAATCTGCTTCAATGGTTATCAATTTTATGCCATACATGGGAAAAGGAAGCAGATAGTTATATACAAACATATGACCAACCTGAATGATAAAGTAATCCTAACTATGTGATGCAGAAAAGAACTCTAGAAGCATACATTTGAATTACTTCTGTGCCTACACGTCTTCTTACTAGCTACATAAGACTGGGGACAAGTCCTTCAATCTCCCTGATCCTCTGCTTCCCAACTATATGAATGATTAAATAGAGCCCTGGAGTCATAAGCCTATGGTGAGCTTTAAAGCAAATACTATTCTTGTTAGCTTCTAAAATTGTAACTAACATTCTAGGCTCACCCTCAACATAGAGTCAAATCAAACGTAGGTGATATATTTAAAGTCATTTGCCCCTTTTCTCCTATCCTAGCTATTCTGAAAATCAAATGCATCTTAGAAAGATGACTCCTGAGACCGAGGACCCTAATTCTGTCCCTAATTCCACTGGCTTTTTTCTGTAATCTTAACAGGTAGAATCTTTCCTCTGGTGTGCAAAATTGATTGCCCCTATTTTGTAGAGATGGCAGGAGAAATCATATGGACCATACAGTAGGCACTCAAATAGTGACTGGATGGCATCTTTGATATGTCACTTTTGTTGTTGTTGTTGTTTAAAAAGATAGTTAAAACACCAGGTGCAGGTGAAGATATATAGAAGATATATAGAAATAATTTTCATACACTGCTGCTAAGAATGTAAAATTATACAACTAGTTTGGAAAATAGTGGAAAAGTTTCTAAAAAAATTAAGTATATATATATATATATATATATATATATATAACATATTGGACAGACTTTCTGTTCTTAAGTATTTGTTTAAGAGAAAAGGACATATACATCTATCTATACAAAGACTTGTATATAAATGGTTATGACACCTTTACTGTAATTGCCTCAAACTGAAAACAACACCAACATCAAACATACAAATTGTAATATGCATCTACTCAAGTAAATACTATTCAGCAATATTCAGATTCCACAGCTGAATCTCCAAATGAATATGCTCAAGGGATCCAGGCCAAAAAAATATACAATATATGATTCCATTTATACAAACAAGTAGAAAATATAAACTAATTGCTAGTGACAGAAAGCAGATCAGGGGTTACAGTGGGTGAATCTCAGAGGAGGACAGAATGGAAGGATTACCAAGGGACAAATGAAACTTTAGCAGATAATGATTCATTCCCTTTGCTGACAAGGTTTCACATAAGTCTCTCTATCTATAGATGTATGTATGTAAATCATCTCTATAAGTATATATAGTACACCTTAAATGTGCAGTTTATTGCATTTCACTTTTACAGCAAAAGGTGTTTTTTTTATCTTAAAAGATGGTAAAAGTCATAACCCAGTAGGTGCAATCTTCTGAAGCATAGAGACACAACCAAATGATTAAGTTAAGTGGACCAGGAACAATTACAATGTAAATGCATTTGTAGGTCAATGACTAACAGAAGTCTAATGAATTATTTTAACCTACATGAAGACTTTAAAGTAAAACTGGCTTTGGAGTGAAGATGTGGGGCTCAATTAGAATCTTAAGCAAAATAGGGCGTGTCTGGACTCACAATTGTCACCCTGCTTAATTGGAATGAGTCTTGCCTTTGCTGCAGAGCTGGGACCGTGTGCTGCCATTGTCCTCATTTTGCGTGATCCAGAGATCTTGATTTATTGCTAATCCCTCCACCCCCTTGCAATCTGAGGGCCATGTTCTACTTCTCAAGCACCTCTCTAGCTTATTGTTTCTTTAATTGCACCCCTTCACCATGTTGCTTTCCTTGGTCACATTTGCTCAATTAGTTTCCTAATTTTAGACCAGGGACATCACAGTTTTGTTTTGTTTTTGTTTTTTAACTGCCCTACACACACATGATGAATGATGAATGAAAATACTTTTAACAGAGGAGTTGCTCTCATTCCAATTCCAAGACAAACTTAGAATCCTATAGTATCTTATTTTGGGGAGGGAAAAAATACTGTGTTGGATAGAACATAAAAAGAATATAGCTTTCGGGGTGGCCTAACTGGAAATATAGGAGAGGAACAAAGTCCAGATTTCAACTGCAGAAACACAATTTGTGCAGAGCTGCCTATTCTGTCCTCATAATTGTAAACGTCTTTTCTGTTTGCATATCCTTGGCAAGGCATCCTACACCTGATGTATTTTAAGTTGTTCATACCCTTTGAAAACAATCCGCATCTTTTCCTTACTTGGCAATGAATTGTAATAAAGAGAATAATGTAAAGGTTCTGAGCAGAGGTGAAGAAAGGTTATTTAAAAGCCAGAAATAGGTGGTAACCCAATACCGGCATTATTCAACCCCAGTCTGGGATCTCTGACTGCTGTCAGTCCCCTTCTTCGGCTGTACAAAACTCTGAGCTTGGAGTGTGTTCCATGAGGTTGGAGTGTATTCCATGAGGTTGGAGCATGGCCTTGAATTCTATTTGAAATCAAAGCATCTTAGATATACGAATATTTATTTTTAGGTCAAAAACTTGAAGTCCAGGGAGGGAAAATTATTTCCCTAGGCCACACAGTGACAGGGAAAAGTTGGAAAAACTGGGAAAAGAAAATTATTCAAGGAATAGGAAAGTCAGACTACTTCATGGGCAGTGGAATGCAGACATAGCAGATGAGGTCTGGAAGAGCAGGAGGAGGAGCATGAGCTTGGGATTTACAGCAAGGGCCACAGAAGCTGGGAAGGAGTCTCAACTGGCCCTATCCACTGCCAATGGGCCCTTGTTGAATGTGGTTTCTTCATCAACTGTCTCCAGTAGACTGTACAACCGTGGCAAACACTCAAAGCTCAAATAGAAAATTGCTTCCTCTGGGCTGGCAAGGCACACACACAAAAATAAAGCTCTGTAAATCTGGACTTCCATATGTGGTTCTCAGCTGGTGTGAGCCCCTGAATGAATTACATGCAGCCGGAGAAATTAATGTTACACACATGGGGCCCAACTTGAAAGGGAGAATTGCATCTGAGAAGACTCCGCTGGGCATTGAGAACTCTGGAAAGCAGACAGAGTCCATATTGACAGGGTATGCTATAGAGGACCCCCGTGACATTCTGATCAAGTGCAGAAATAATGTATAATAAATGAGTTTGGGCACAAATCGAAAAGAGAACAAAAAAGCAATAAAAGGAAGCCATAATATGAGGCATCTACTAGTTGGGTGGAGCTAAGTGAGTGTTAGCTCTCGCTTACCTGCCCGTGGGAAATATTGCTGTGTTCTGTGCAAATTTAGAGCTCTTCATACCAGCGAAGGCCTGTAGCTAAATGATTTAGGATGACCCCTTTTCCTCTTGGCCTTACACTAATTGACTTGAGAGTGAGTTACAGCCCCCAGAGAATAGAGGCCACATACTGGGTGTATTTTTAATGTCAATTTCTGCAGGAGCTTTTACACAAGGAAATGGTTGTAACAATTATTCTCTCTATCCTGTGCTTCAGGATAGATATTGATTTTTAGCCCATTACATAGAGAAGGAAAAGATGGGTATATTTAAATGCAAAATGGTATGACAGTCATTTGGGTCTTTATGGAAAGGGGTGATACCTAGATACTGGAGTGGTTGTAATTTTTGACCCCTCTTTGGATATAGAAAGCTAGAAAATAGGAAGTTTAAACGAATTTTATGGGTATAATGACAAGGCTGGGGGGTAGGATTGAGATTAGTAAACTCATAAGAAAGAGCAGCAACAAGTGATTTCAGAGGTGCTTTCTTTCTGTCATGGAACACAGCTTTGCATTTCTGTCTAAAACCTAAAATTTAAAATTATTTAGATACCCAGGAGGCCAAGTTACCATAGAGCACCACTCAAGGGCGAAATTCACCAGTGAGAGTGCTGGTGCCAACCACGGATGTTTGAGAGTCACACAGACGAGGCGTTTGTATGAAGCAATCCAATTATGTTAAAAACAGAAATGAAAATATCCAAGTGAGAAAATAATTTACTTCAAAAGTAAATTAAAAGTTGATTAAAGATTTTTTTCTATCATGATATAATCATAATGTATTTGTTTTCTTAAGCGAATAGAAATGAAAAGGTGGGATACATTATGTAAGAGAGAGAGACATCTGATGTAAGTTATGGTCAGAGGGCTAAACAAAGCCCCCAGCTACTAAAAAAGGCGGCATGAACAGGATTGGTTAGAGAAGTCTGGCCTCTGACTCACAGGGACAGATGCTTCATGTTTACCTAATGTCTGTGCCCTAAAGTGGGTGAAGAGACAGGTCCTAAAGGTCTATTAGAAAAAAAAAATAAACTTTTAAATTAAAAAAAAAAAAAATTCTCTATTTGCCAATGACTCCTAAAATAGAAGTGAATGCCAATTCTGTTTGTTAATAATAAATTTTATAATATAACACCCACTGTTCCTTCTTTCATTCAGACCCCGAGACAGCACTAGATAGATCTTTTGGAAATGAGGAGATGTAGTATTTTGTCCTAGGTCACGAACTTAGTAAGAGTCAGAACCAACTCAAAATCAAGAGCATCTAGTTTCTAAACTGTGTGATTTCTTCTTATCTAGCACAGCCTTCTCCCCACTCCTGGAGCGGGGAGGGGAGTGGCCAAATCCTTGGCACATTAAAGGCACACCCCCCTCCAGGGCCCACTGCAGATACTGTTCATCAGTCCAGACCCCTTGTGTCTTTTCAGAGCAGCCTTCCAGGAGCTGCCATCCTCTGGATGGAAGCTGGGGCAAGGATAGATGGCGAAAACCGTCTTTTTTGCTGTAGGCTAAGATGCCTATGTAATTTAAAGCCAGGTTAACTTTTTTGCCCTTTTCACTTTCTGCTTTGTTGGGATAATGGAACTAGACTGGTCAGCATCATTTGTGCTGATTTTACTTTGCACCACTCTTACCAGCCTGAAGCGTTGCTGGAATCTATGGCTCAATGGGGAAAAGTTTAGCTCTTAAACTGTATTTCACAAATCCTGGAGGGAATCCTGGAAAAGGGCAGGGGAAGGGGAGACTGCACCTTCTAAAACTATTTCCTTTTAACAGGGGCAAAATTTCCTTTTAAAGCATCAAATTGTGAACAGGGGACCTGCATCCCATAAGATTTTATTCTGAGTCTTTTTTTTTTTAATATAGTGGAAAATAACCTCCTGTGTCTTGAATTTCTGTCTGAATGGTACCTCCACTGGTATCTTCATAGACAAATGAGTTCTTCTGAAGAATGAGTTTCATTTAAAAATAAGCTAAATAGCAAATGAAGCCTTATGAATAGAGGCAGAACAATATGATAGAAAGTGAATCGGGAAGGGAGAGAGAGGAGCTAGTGTCTACACTGGAAACCGAGTCGGCTTGGTTTATGTCATTAATGGAAAGACAGTGAGGACGTAGAAAAACTTTATGTACTTCATACACGTATAAATGCTTATCATGGTTACCACTGCTGTTCTTCTTCCTTTTTTTTTTTTTTTTTTTTTTTTGGACGGAGTCTCACTGTCACCCTGAGTAGAGGGCTGTGCCATCACAGTTCACAGCAACCTCAAACTCTTGGGCTCAAGTGATCCTTTTGCTTCAGCCCCCTGAGTAGCTGGGCCTACAGGCACCCACCATGACATGCAGCTATGTTTAGAGACGGGGTCTAGCTCTGGCTTGGGCTGGTCTGGAACTCATGAGTTCAGACGATCCATGAACCTTGGCCTCCCAGAGTGTTAGGATTACAGGTGTGAGCCACCACACCCAGCCTGGCCGCTGCTATTCACTAAGCTTTCTCTTTGTCAAAATTATATGATAATGGGGATAATGATTCTCCTCCGATACCAGGAGCTAGGTGGGGCTGGCGTTGTCCCCATTGCTGAGCGGAGGAAACAGGCTGAGAGACATTAAGTGACATGGGTAGTAACTGGGGAGGCAGGAATGCTACTCCAGCTTCTCTGACTTCAAGCCCAGGGCTCTTCCATTGTGTGTTGGTACTTTAATATACCTGATAATCAGAACCAACTGCGGCTATTTTCTTTCTTTCTTTCTTTCTTTCTTTCTTTCTTTCTTTCTTTCTTTCTTTCTTTCTTTCTTTCTTTTTTATTTTATTTTATTTTATTTGAGACAGAATCTCACTTTCTTGCCCCCATGAGAGTGTTGTGGTATCAAAGCTCACGGCAACCTCAACTCTTGGGCTCAAATTATTCTGTTGTCTCAGCCTCCCTAGTAGCTGGGACTACAGGCACCCACCATGACACCCAGCTATTTTTAGAGACAAGGTCTCTCTCTAGCTCAGGCTGGTCTCAAACTTCTCAGCTCCACCCACCATGGCCTCCCAAGTGTTAGAATTGTAGGCATGAGCCTCTGTGCACGGTCTCTGCAGCTCTTTTGTAAGTAAAGATTTCTGGTCCCCACACCTAAGCTTCTGCGTCAGCATCTCCTGCAGTAGAATTTATGTACCTGTTTGTCTAGTTCTTCAGATAAGGATTAGCCAGGTTTAGAATCCCAAGCTGGAGAATTTCCACTGGAGACTTCGTTGCTGTTGTCAGAGGTCTCAGGCTCCTTCCATTGATACAGCCAGATGGAAAAGGGTGGGTGCACCCATGAGGACCACTGGACTATACAGGGGCCTCAGTTACTACCTCAGTCTTCTCCCAACAGGCTGGAACAACACAGGCAACTCCTCACCCCTCCCTTGGCCTCTGTTCTTTATTTGTAAATTGGGCAGGTTAAACTAGGTATTTTCTTGAGGACTATTTCCTTTCTTCAGTCCAAGATTTTCTGAAAGCAATCAGGGACCAATGGCGGATTTTATTTAGTCCGGTCTACTAATATAAGACACACACTATGTTGGGATCTTTGAGGTTGCCTGGAAATGCCACCCTTCTCCCAACTTGTGCTTCTTGACCACACTCCACCCAGCAAGATGGGTCCTTGGCCACACTGGCATGCCCAGCTCTTCCTTGCTCTGGGGACTTTGCTCCATTTGACTCTCTCCTAGATCTCTGCATGGCCAGCTCGGTCTCCTCAGCTAACTGTCAATCACCTGATCAGAAGCACTTGGCCTGATTACCTTATTCTGTGTAGCCCTCTTTCAGCGACTCTCTGTACATTCTCCCATTTTATTTTTTTCCAGAGAATCTACCTCTATGAGAAACAATCACATTATTTATTTTTTAATGTGTTTCTTTTTTATCTGTTCTATTGGAAATTAAGGTGTGTAAGGACAAGAACCTTCCCCAATGTATTCTTACCCTCTAAGAATCTGGTCCATGGAAGGAATTCACTATATATTTGTTGGGTCAGCATTAAGGACAACCTTCTTAAATATACCTGAATATCTTAATTAACACATTACTCATTCTGATCGGCCTCGGTCATTCTACTGATCCTTCTTACCTTCCCGTTGTCTATTGAAGTTTCAAGTAGAAAGCCTGGCAAATGCACGTTGGTTTCTCCTCCTTTTGTACAACTATATGAAATGTCTGCTTGGCTGGGAGTCCCGACGAGAAGGGTTTTGGATTCCCTCTCTGTGAGGCAGCTGCCAGATCATCAGCTTCTCTGGGAGGTGATGTGGAACCTGCCTCTGGCCTGCAGAGCCACCCCCACCATCCAACCACAGCAAACACCTCCACGAGGAAACTTCTATCAGCAGGCTGTCAGCACTCAGGAGCTTTCTCCAAACATTTTGTTCCTTTTCACTAGGGAGGTGTTGCCCAGCATCTTGACGGGGAGAAACACAGCTGTCTGTGCTGGCGAGGAGGAAGTGGGTAGGGGTATTTTGTCTTCCCGTACAATCCTCCTTCTTGCTCTCATTCCAATACCTGAACGGAACCACATTCTCAGCCCTACCTCCCCTGTCTTCCTCAGAATGACAATCCAGACCCTCTTTGGGGTTCTGATAAGCAGAACGGCCCCAATTTTATGTTAGAGTGGTCAACGCTAACCATTTAAAAAACCTCAGCAGCTTAACAAAATCAAAATTGATAGCTTGCTTACTGCACAGTCCACTCCAGCTGCTAGCTTCTCTCCAATGTTGATTGGATCTAGGCTTCTCCCATCTCACGGCTTCACCGTCCCCAGGGCCTCCTTAGAATCCTCCAGAAGGTTCTGTATACTCAGGAAGTGGCAAGAAGGAACCCACAGGGGATGGCTCAAGGGCCTCCAGGCCAGGCGGGAAAGTAGCAAATGTCATTTCTGCTCACAGTGTCTTGGCCAGCCCTAAAACGTTTAAATGAAAGGCAGAGAGAAAGGAAATCTTCCAGTATTCTGAGAAGTAGAGAGATGCTCGGTGACGTCCGACTTCATCTGTAGTCTCACAGGACTGTATTCTAAGCAGCAGCCTCTCCATTGGCTGTATTCACCAAACTTTTCTTAATTTTTCTCCTTTAAGAAATTTTCTAAAATACCTTGTTCTATTTTGCTCTACTGTAATGGGTTTATTCCTTTTCACACTTTCTTATTTTGACATAAGGTGCATAACTTGTAAAAGGCACTAAAGCAAATGCTCAGCCTACCCTTCCTCTTGAATTGAAACAAGATATATATTTTTAAAGTCAATAGACCCTTCCCAACACAGAGGATTTCTCACTGGCTATGTTTCACTCTCACACCCCTAACTCTAAAATTCTGGCTTTCTCCATCTCTGTACTATTGGGGTTTTTTTTTTTTTTTTTTCTCATGCATTTGTTAGCTCATCCATCTTTTTCTCTTTCTGTTCTTTTTTCTCTTTGGGACTGGCCCAGAATTGTTCTTAGTTTATTAATGAAGGCAATATCATTTCTCTTCAAAGCGCTACTTTCCAGACTACCATGATGGGGCTTATTTTTCCACAATTAAAATAAATTTCCTCCATAGAGGAAATCTTCAAATCCATACACAGGTAATAAACCAGGAAGAACAAATGCCCTGGAAGTAGATCTCAGAGAGCTCTGCGTGTGTGTCAGAGAGGGGGCCGGGGACAGAGGGAAGAGGCTGGAAGGACAGTGGCCTTAGTTCCTCTACACTCTTTGTTCTCTAGATCTCGTAACAATGGAACCAAAAGAAATATACCAAAAGGCAATATTTGGAATTTAGATTCTGAATGAGAATTGTGTATTATAAAGTATTATAAACTAAGCATTGACGTGTTCTCTCATTTAATCCTTCAACTCTGTGAGAAAGACATGAGATTTTCTGTACATAAAGTAAGATTCAAATAATTCATCTAATTTTTTTTAACCCATACAGATAGTTAATTCCATTTTTCTTTTTTAAATGCCTGTGGACTCCCCCAACATACTTCAATATCTTGCCCAGGATTTGTAGTCTGACTTTGTAGACAAGTCCTGAAATGTAGTAAGAATATTTGGTAGCACAACAAAGTGACAATAATCAACAAGGGAATAGTTTAAAATGCTTACAAGAGTGGAATTGGAATGTTCCTAACACAAAGAAACACAACTCCTAAATGCCTAAGTTGATAGATACCCCAATTACCCTGATTTGATTAATTCACCTTGTATGCCTATCTCAAAACAGCGTATGTACCCTATACATATATGCAATTATTATGTACCTATAATAATAAAAAATTAAAAAAAATTAAGTATAAAAAGAAATATAAATAATACTAGAGTTGTATAGTCAGAGAGCCTTGGGGGTAAGGCCTAGTTTTACAACTTACTATGTGACTTTGGGTAAGTGGCTTAAACTCTTTAAGTTTTAGTTTCTTTGCCTATAAAATGATAAGAATACTAATGACTTCTTAAGCTTGGTGTTACAATTAAACAAAATGATTACCATAACGCTAATGTCAAGAAATCACTCAATCAGTGTTAGCTATTAATGTTATTGCTATTGTTGTGTAGTTGTTTTCCTTCCAAGTATAAATTTTTAGCTCAAAGAATGGAAATATCCTGGTCAAAATCATAATGTAGCTGATGAAAGGATGAACCTGGGAAACGCAACACTGTCTCCCAACACCAGATAAACTCTAGCATCTTTCCCACGCTACTTTCTGCTGTGTAGACCTTCAACTAGCATCTTAACAAATTAAAGAGAACTGCCTCGCATAGCTATCAATATTGAACTGCAAGAAATGTGTACAACCATTCTTTTCCATGGACTTATCCTTGGAAATACTTTAATATAATACTTTTTCTCTTCAATCAAGAAGAGTTTAAATGTCAACGTCTTTTGAAATATAAAGGCATGAAAATGAACTCTCAAGTGCATTTGTAGACATAGGAACATAAGCCTGAAATTGCAATAAACATGCTATAATTTAAAAATGGGGGTGGAGAAGCACATGTGTTGAGTATTGAGGCCTAATAACCCGGGCATTTTATCTTGATCAAAAGATTTCTGCAGCATGGGAAGAAGAAAAGAACCAACCATCACACCCCATCCTTTATTTTTCTAATAATCCAAGGTGTACACACAGCACCCCACCTCCATCCTCAACCACTGCACGTGCTCTTGGCAGAAAGGATATAGCTCTGTTTAAAATGTTTTTATCCCTCTTTCCTGTGTAGCCTTCTCCATCTGGCTTCCAGAATTCTTGTCTGAAAATTCTGGGGTTCAGCCTAAACATTAAAAAAAAAAAAAAAAAAAAAAGTCCTGTCAAATCCAATCTTACTTCAGTGTTGAGAAACTTGTAAAATAAAAGCAAGAGTATTAATTAGAGCAATTTAACCAACCTCATCTTAGCAAGTTAACAGAGTGCAGAAAAATGAATGCAGAAATGGGAATCACATACTTGAGAATTTGGATATTCTTTGGCTCTAACTAGCCACTCTAGAGCAATTCCTGTTTTCCGTGGGCTTTAATTTCCTCATCTGTTAACAGAGCATTCTACCAACACTTTCAACCCCACAGATATTAGTCATTCATTCTACAGGGTGTGTTTTTCTTGTTTGTGTAGAATCTTCTATATGCCAGTGACTGTACTGAGTTCTACAGATACAACATGATGTAACCTCCTGACAGTTCTCTGAAGCAGCCCACTGTTGATTGGGAATAAAGCAGGTGAAGTCAAAAGTGCTGAGATAGAGCACATCCTGAGGCCTTCAGGGATCAGAAACACTTGGAGGGACATACCTATTATGAACGCAGGGGTGACAGTGGAGGTGGGGCTGGGCTAGGGGGTGGGTCCCCTCATATCTATGTTCCTCATAGAACCTAAGTTGTTCCTGTCTGGTCCTACTTTTTTCTAATAAGGCTTGGCTTCTCTATTCAGGGCCCCACACCAGATTCCAGAGGCTTAACAGTGCTCTGGACTATTGAAAATCGTTGGAAAAGGCTGTCTCCACGAAAAAGACCGGGAGACTGACATGGTGCCAGGCAATGGACATGATCGAGATGTGATCAGCAGACCATCCGTATTGGACAACAGTGAGAAGAGTCAATTAATTCTCCAAGTGAGCATAGCACTTTCCCAGACAGAAAAGGCCATCCCAGGAAGCCCTTCCTGGCTTTCCGCTGCTCCCTGCATTTGTAGGATACAGGCATTTGTTTCCCATGACTCAGCATTCATTCTCCCTTTGTAGACTCTATCTTCTGCCTGCCTGTCTCCTTGACTATGGAAACTTCAGATAAAGGGGGAAAAAAGGAGCCAAATTTCTTGCTCTTGCACCTGGGCCATATATCTTTATGGAATAAGAAAGAATTTGATGTCTTTGTACTCTAGTTCTGTTCTGACAACTTCCCCTGGGATGAGGACTACAGGAAGAAGGGTGGGAGGTAGGGTGAGTACTGGACACAGTGGTTGATTCCATCCTAGGAGCTGTTACTGGTGGTGGTGTTACTAGATGGTAACACCTTGGTAGAGTTTGGCAAAGCCAGATTAGACCATCTTCTGTAGCAACTCATTCCCCTTCTAGCGTCTGACTTTAAAATGGAATAGGGCACATTTCACAGACACAAAAATCGAATCTTCTTGAAGTAATTCAAATTCACCCAGCACAGACAAGGCTAGATTTCACTTTCAGATTCAGGCTTTCTCACAGTCCAATTACCTCTCTCTCTCTTTTTTTTTTTTTTTTTTTCCCAGACTAACTTTTTTTTTTTAAATTAAGTCATCTTACAAGGGTATATGTAAAACTTAGTAAATGTGGAATGTAAATATTTTAGCAAAATTACTAAGAAAATGCCAGGAAGGCTATGTTAACTAGTGTGATGAAAATGTGTCAAATGGTCTATGAACCAAGTGTATGGTGCCCCACGATCATATAAATGTACACAGCTATGATTTAATTAAAAAAATACTCAATAATCTATAATAAAAAATAAAAATAAATTAAGTCCTACACACATAGATCATGAATACATTTATGCATATGTGGGGTACAATGTGTTGATTTTTTAATACAATTTGACATGCTTACATCAAACTAATTAATATAGCTTTCACCTCATTTACTTGATTATTGTGTTAAGACACTTATGTTCTACACTTGATAGATTTGACTTGTACCCTTGCAATATGCTCCATAGGTGCAGTCCCACCGTTTACCCTCCCTCTATCAACCCTTCCCCCTCCTCTCCCTTCCCACTCCATGGAATACTCTGCAGCCTTAAAAAAAAGATGGAGACTTTACCTCTTTTATGTTTACATGGAGGGACCTGGAATATATTCTCCTGAGTAAAGGATCTCAAGAATGGGGGAAAAAGCATCCAATGTACTCAGTACTTCTATGAAACCAACTTATATTTACTCACACTTTCTTATGAAAGATAGCACACAACTAGAGCCCAGACTAACATTTTGTTAATGGCCACTTCCTCATTTGTTGCACAATCCTTAATGCCAGACTCATCTTCTCCCAGCCCTATCATTTCCCAGCTGGACAAACTTGAGCAAGTCACTTTACTTCTCTGAGCCTCAGATTCTCATACAGCAGGCAGAGACTCTTACCTGGAGAAAATAATGCATACCCCTTATAATCATTGTGATGATAATTTAATTTAATCTATGTGAAGGTTTTATACAGTAACTTGCATATAGTAATTACTAATTTTTTAATGTTTTAGATGTAGTGTTTTTGAAATGCCCACCTGGCTCTTCGCTTTATCCTTCCTTTATAATTACGATTATTATACATTAAATGTTAGTATGTGCTAAACACTATGCAAGGTAGACTTTTTTTTTTTAAGAAGAGTATAGTATGGTGATTATCCTCTACATTTTATGAATAGGAAAGTAAACACTTCAAATCCATCACTTCCTATACATGTACCCCATAATTATGTACAAATATTAGGTCTTAGTAAAATATTTTAAGAATTAATCACACCTTAATTATTTTGCTATATTTTATTGTTTTTTGATGTTCTTGAGGTTATTCACATCTATTTTAAGCATATAGTGTAAAGGTTATATAACAGCATATTACTGGGTGCCTCTTTTCAAGTCTGTGTTCAGTAACATTACCTTGATTTTAAAGTCATGCATGGTGAAAATACTTACATCGTAGACATTGGCAAATGTTGTAAATTAGGGCTTGATTCATTGTTTTGCTAATTTTTCTAGACTTGAAGTGATAGTTTAATAAGGCTGCACTGTGTTGTGACTATTGTGTTGTATGCAAACACCACAAATAAAACAGAAAATATTTTTCAGTATTCAAAGATGATAAGAGGATTTAATAAAGAACTGTCTCATGCCAATAAAAAACAAGTGAAGTTTCAACATACATCTTTGAGGTTTCCCTTCTGACTTCCTTAACATAAATATCAACCAACTTTCATGTCACAACGACATTTCTTGATCAATGAGGTGAGTAACTTCTTTGCTGAACCAGAGAGTAACCAAGCACTTATTTGCAGTCTAATTTTATCAAGTCATCGTTGGATTGCTGAAGTGGCTTGGCTATGAATACAAGAGATCAGCAAAACTCAACCTAAATATTAGGTGAGGATCAATTGGTTATATGGAACTGATAATAGATGATTGTGTATTTCATTGCGATATGTAAATTGTGTTGCATGTACTGTGTATCAGTAAAATGTATCATAAACTTAGGTACACACACGTACACATACATTTTTGCCCCTGAGATTTGGTTGTTAAATATTATCAGCACACTGCTGTCCCCAAAACATATCCACCTTCTAGTCGTCGCTTCCCTGGCTCCTGAGCTGACTCATAATTTAACCCTAAGATCCAGACACCAGCCAATGCATATCAGAAGCCCTGCACTTCTTCTCAGCACTGTTTTCCCAGGATGACCTTGGGCAAGCTCTGAGCCCTCCAGACCTGATTCTTTCAATCTGCCCTGGAATAAAAGGGAATTATGCTCCATCAGCACCGACAAAATGGGCCTCAGCTTGTAAATAACGAATTAAGAGAAGTAGAAATTCATTGGCATTCCTACACGCCCAGGGCTCAGGAGGCTCGCGGAGGTCATTTCTTTCGGAACTTTTGTCTTTATGGAATGAGTACCCTAACAGGCCAGTCTCGCTCACGTCTCAGTGATACACGGTCTCATTCATCTCTAAGGCTGAGCCGGCCGCGTTTCCCTTGTCCGGGCTGTGGGCGCCCCCTGCTGGACACTCGCGCTCACTGCGGCGGGGGGACCCGAGCGAGGCAGAGGTGTGGCGCGCAGTGCGCAGGTGTGAGGACGCCCTCTGGCCGGGCCCGCGAGCCTGCAAACCGGAGGCCTGGGGGAAACCCACTTACTGATCCTAGTTTTACAGGCCTCCCCTCATTTACCGATTTCATCTCCCTGATTCATAATAATCTCTATTTGTCCAATGTTTAGCATAGCGTCTACCACATGATAACCTCTCAATAAACATTTATCAAAGAAAATGAACATATCCTTGCCAGGTGCATTACGTACTATCTCATTTAAACCTCAGAAAAAAAATAAATTGGGAGCTATGATGCTCTATTTTTTTTTAATTAAATCATAGCTGTGTACATTAATGCAATCATGGGGTACAATGTGCTGGTTTTATATACAATTTGAAATATTTTCAACGAAGTGGTTAACATAGCCTTCATGGCATTTTCTTATTGTGTTCAGACATTTATATTCTGCATTTAGTAAGTTTCATCTGTACCTTTCTAAGATGCACTGTAGGTGTGATCCCACCAATTACCCTCTCCCCTCCCCTCTAGGAAACTAATTTATAGCTTCCATATCTATAACCCAATTATAGAACAAGAACTTTCTTTTTTTTTTTTTTTTTTTTTTTTGCAGATGTCAGAACCGAGGCCTCAAGGTTAGATAACTTGCTTGTGGTCACGTAGCGTGCTTGCCAATGGCAGCGTCAGCCTAGCAACACAGGTGTCGCTGTCAGAGGCTCATTTCTCCGCCTCTCCAGGTCCGCCTTACTATGGATTTCTACCCGAGGGCGATTCCAGCCACATTCCAGGATTCCAGCTCCTTGGCACTTCCCCTCCCCCAGCGCACACCAGAGCGAACCTCTTCCTTTGTGCTGCAAGCTTGTACATCAGCCAAAACCCTTCCTCTTTCAGAGTCCGAGTTTCTTCATCAAATAAATTAAAGGGATGGATTAGCTGACTCTTAATTTTAAAATGCTGATTCTGAAATACTGGTGCTTTCTGAATTTAATTCCAGAATAGACACGCTGAGGTCCAAACTGCTGGGGATTTCCTCACTGGCAAAGGGGGGTTTAGGGGGGCTCGGTCATGTGACACTTGTGAGTCTCTACCCGGAAGGTGGAATTCAGCCTCCAGTCTGCGCTGCCCTTTGGGAACATACTTTTCAGATTAGAAGCCGTTGATCACTTAATATGAGGGGTTATCAGTAGGTAGACAAAAAGCACCATTTCTTCCTTGCCTCCAGTGAGCCAGAACTTGGTTGCCAATTCCGACAGCCAGTTGGGAGTTTTCACTGTGTGACAAGCCCAAAGGCATTTCTGGAGCTGCCAGCACGGAGGCTGTGGAATCTGCTAAGGAACCAGATGTAGCAGATAAATATCTTCCACAGCTCAGCATCTGGGGCCTGCGCCTGCCAGCTGAGAGAAGGGGCTGGGTGGCGCGGCTGGGGATGGGAGAACAGCTGAACAAATCGCACACATTTCTCATTGAAGTAGGAGAAAAGGCAATTCTAGAGAGCAATTCAACATTCTGGAAAGACCAGATTAAATGTAGGTGGATTATATGTAAGTTATTATTATATGAAGGACTGGATTATTAATAGGTCAATTATGGGCTGTGACCTTTGACACTATTGTTCACTGAAGGTCTTTTGGTACAATTTTGCATTGCTAGAATGCAATAACTTTTATGCAATTGACTCTTGATTCATCAAGTCAATTTGTATACACACATACACACACACACCCCAAATAAAAAACAAATTGAATGCATTCATTTCACTGTCAGGCAGTAAATGACTGTAAATGGATCATGTGCCCTGATTTTGTTTTTTCAAAAATATGTTTCCCATTTAGATTCTTCAAATGATTATTCAGTTTTATTTCTCTCCTCTCAATACAATTCATCACAGGTTCACTGAATGCCTACTATGTGCAAAGCATTGTAAGGTACAATGATTGTGAAGATGAGAGATGAAGTGTCTTTAAGGAGCTGATTAAAAACTTCCACCAAACTAATACCAGAAGGAATCTTCTTCCTCAATCTCAAGCTGATTAAGAGCACGTATGAAAACCTACTGCTAACATCATACTTTGTGAGGAGAGACTGAAGCCTTTCTCTTTAAGTTCCAAAACAAGGTAAGGAAACTTCATCAGCCACTTCAACATCCTGCAAAGGTACCAGCCAATGAAAGGAGGCCAGATAAGAAATTAATTTCCACACAGCCTGGTTGTCTAGGTAGAAAATCCTCTTACCAAATCTTCATGATTCAAAGTTGACACAGTAGTTATGTCAGAGACTATGTTTAATGATTGGCAGAGACTATGTTTCTATAATGCCCAGTGGATGCTTGAAACCATGGATAGTATCCAATACTATATAAATTATACTAAGTTTTTTCCTATAAATACATACCTATGACAAAGTTTAATTATTATAATAGGCATGTAAGAGACTAACAACAATAACTAATGTTAAAATAGAGCAGTTATACCAACAAGTGGTAATAGAAGTTATTTGAATGCAATCCTTTTCTTTCTCTCAATGTTCTATATGCAACTATTTTCAGAACATAGTTGACTGTAGGTAAATGAAACCAAGGAAAGCAAAACCATACATAGGTAATGACTGTGTATAAAAACTAATTACATTTGCATGCTAGCTGTTGTGGATTGAATTGTGACCTCTCAAGGTTCCTATGTTGAAGCCGTAGCCTTCAATGCGAAGACAGGGCTTCTAGGTTGTAACAAAGGTTTAAGGAAGTCATAGGTTGGGTTTTAATTCAATAGGACTAGTATCCTTATAAGAAAAGGAAGAGACACCAGAGAAATATCTTTTCCCTCCTTCTTCATGAGCACAAATAGGAAAGGATATGTGAAGACACGGTGAGAAAGCGGTTGCTGTTAAGCCAAGAGAAAAGCCTCACCAGGCCCCACCCTGCTGGCATTTTGATTGTGGACGTCTACCCTCAAGAACTATGAGAAAATAAATGTCATCTGTCTAAGCCACCCAGTATGTGGTATCTTTTATGGTAACCCTAGGTGACGAATACAATAGTTGTAAATAATAGAAATGGAAATAAAACCAATACAATCACAATAACATCAATGATCTGAAGTATGTAGAAATCAATGTTATGTACACAAGTGTGTGTAACACACACCTGTGCACACAAGGTAGACAAACAAAATTTGTGTATGTATATATAATATAAAGTCTTAATAACTAAGCTATTATGAATGGCTTTTACCCCTGTGTGTTAGAAAGGCAGATGCAGATGGCTTTTAGCGAGTAGGAAGTTGTCGTGAAAACTCACGGGGACCTGAAGATACCTTTGGACGGAGCTCGGCAGACGTGAAGTGCTTTGGTCATAGCGTGCATTTAATTATACTAATATCGGAATGTTTTTGGAATGCATGTGTGAAATCCTCCTGTTTCTTGATGCTTCCTCCAGATGACTGCAACATTCCAGGCAGTAATTAATAAAAAAGGCATCAGAAGCTATGTCAGAGAGACTGTTTGTCTCTGAGTCTGATTATGAATCTGGAATGACAAATAAATTTCAATGTGAGAACATGAGAGCCAGCTCTGATGGATGGGAGTGAGAGGCTGGAAAAAATGATTTTGAAACTTTATTTGGACTCAGTTTGGGAGTAAGACTATAGTGAAAATTCTATGCTTACTGGAGGTGTCAATGTACATAGCTTGTATAGCCCATCCTGCCTTAAGGTCACTGAAATCAGGGTACAGAAGCAGGCCCTCATTTGGCGTTAGGAGGAAAGGGCACACTTCTACACTGCTGTCTTTCCTTTTTAAAGATGAAATTCTCAATCCAGACTTGTAGTGAGATTTGCTAAGTAGCTTGGCAACGGGCAGATGAGTGCACAGAGCTTTCCTACTCCCCAATAAAAGGATACTGCAAAATGCCACATTTTGTAGTATGGAACAGCTTTGGTTTTAAATTCAGAAAAACAGACTAGAATTACAGACTCTTTTTTTCCCACACTCTTTTTCCCATTTGTAAAAAAGGAATCGTTATAATAATAACTTTTTAAAGTAATCGTGTGAACCTACTATCCAAGAAGCAATATTTAAGGTGCCAAACGTGTCCGTGTCAGTGAAATGAAATCAAAGCTTCTCTTAAAATATTGAAAATAGAAAGAACCTGCCACTCTGCTGGTGGAGGAGTTGTGAGGCTGCACTGGTGGTGGCAAGGTATTAGCAGCTGCAGACGACACGGTGCCCTCGCAGTGTGTGGTGAAGTGAGCTGCAGTGACCTTGGCACCCAGCAAATGGGCGACCAAGTCTGCTGGGAGCACCTCAGACTGGTGGAGTCAGAGCTGGAGCCAGAAGGGACAGAGGGATGGGAGGAATGTCCAGGGAAGGAGGAGCACCTGCCTCTCCGTTAGCTCTAGTCTCCACTCCCCTCCCTCTAGTCTCACAGGGCTGCTCCCCGTTGGCAGAACCCAGACACCAATCTGCCTCAAAGGTCCTGGGAGGAGGAAGCCTGGAAGTTCAGTTCCCCTGTTTACAGAGTAAAGCCTCGGGCAGACGTGAAACAGACCTCAGGAGAAAACACGCACAGATGCACACACAGACACAGACACACACAGACACACACAGACACACACAGACACACAGACACACACAGACACACACAGACACAGACACACAGACACACACAGACACACAGACACACACACAGACACACACAGACACACACAGACACAGACACACACAGACACACACAGACACACACAGACACAGACACACACAGAGACACACACAGACACACAGACACACACAGACACACAGAGACACACACAGACACACACAGACACAGACACACACAGACACAGACACACACAGACACACAGAGACACACAGACACACAGACACACACAGACACACACAGACACAGACACACACACAGACACACACACACACAGACACACAGACACACACAGACACACACAGACACACACAGACACACACAGACACACAGACACACACAGACACAGACACACACAGACACACACAGACACACACAGACACACACAGACACAGACACACAGACACACACAGACACACACAGACACACAGACAGACACAGAGACACACGGATTGTACATTATAGTGTGTAGTGTGTATAGTGTACTATAATGTACAATGTGGTGATTTCATACAGAATTAGGAACGCTTACATCACACTGGTTAATATAGACCTCATCTCATGTGTTAAGACTTTTATTTTTAACGTGGCTCTTAATAAAGATGATTTAGTATTTCCCAACTTTATTTGACCTTAGATTCCTTTGTCCTTGACTGAACATTTTTGGAACTGGTATCTTGACCTCTTTTCCTATAAAACTGATTAAAGATGCGCAATTTTGATATTTTGATATTGATGCTTATGTTGATGTCGCTCTTGGGGTAGGCCACCACTTCAATATAGAGAAAGAAAATATCAGGATCAGGAATTAATTTCTAACTATACTTTAATTCCAAAATCCCAAGTAACTCAGTGATATTAAATGGCAGCTGTTTCAAAACAGCTGATGAGGACACGTACGTTGTTCCTGGGCTCATTATGAGGCCTAGATTGTCGGGTCCTGGGACGAGCTTTTTCTACATAGGCAGATTTAAATAGGAATTAATTCCGACATCTTACTTTTCCAGCCTCACCCCTTGCCATTTCCGGGGACTTCTTCAGACTTTCTTTCCTTCTTCATCCTCTCCGTCACTGAAGGTGCCCCTTGACCCAGTGACCTTCCCTGCAGGGAGCCCTGTGTTGGAATGTCCCTGGGTTCACTCTGCACCCACCACAACTCGAGGACTGTTTCAAGTCTCCATCCAAATGCCACGTGCTTTGTAAAATCTGTCCGATGTCCCTCCACGCTCTTCCCATTCACTTACAGCGGCATTTTCACTGAGTCCCATGTCATTCCACTTACCACATTGCATCACAGTTGGCTGGATACTTACCTGTCTCCACTGACATGAGATAAATCCTAAAGCTGGAGATCACACTTTATGTTTACTTATATCCTAAATTCTTTTGTGTCTAGAATAGGCAATGTGAAAACAAGCACTTGTCTTCCTAACCAGGTTTAAAGAACCAGCAACTAGTGGTAGAACATAATTCTACATTGGGTTAAATAGAATTTTGGCAACAACAAAATGATAACTGGTATATTTCGTGTTTCCTTTTTTTCATTCTTTGTGGGAAGGAAAATGTAAGAAAATGTGTTTGGGTAAGACAGTTCTAACATCAAAGTTTTATTTTTCTACATCAAGTTGGTAGTGTTATCTTGGACTAGTTTCATATAGAATGATTGGAACATTTGGAATTCATTGGTATGAATATAAGTGGAATAAATCTTCATGAGTTTAATGGACATTTTAGAGTAAATTGAACTCCAGGATCATTATTTTTTATGTAAAAAATACATTCATAGTTTCTGCTGGACCTTTGTAGCCATAAAGTGAATACTAATACAAGTTAAAATTTGTCCCCTAAAAGTATACAAAAACAAAGAAGAACATAGTTTGGAAATTATGTTTGAGCTATATTATCTCAAAAATGATTTGAATTATTTAATATATATTTTTGATAAAGGCATAAGCTTGATCTATACATCCTATTAAAATATTCTTCCATGGACAAACTCATTTAGCCTTCAATCTCCACTAAGCAAATTTGTTATGCGCCCGATACTTCTATTTTGATATCATCTAAGCATTTCCCCTCCTGTGTACAAATGGATAACCCTTTATTTTGCCCCTAAGGCATATGCAAGCTTGAAAAGGGCTGCAGTAATCCAAAAAGTGAGGGGTGCACTGCTCATTCCAGCGAACCAGGACTATCAAAGAGAATGCCAAAGGGGGTCGTTCATTAAAAAATGAATTAACAAGGCTTTCTACAGTTTTGCTGCAGATTTTTCTTTTACAAAAGACTAAAAGAACTCACGATGCTGTGAATTCAAAAGCAAACATACATTCTGGCAACTATTCAAATGCAAATTCAGCTATGCTGAGTGTTCAAGTGACAGCCTGGGGTTTATATATTGACTATCATTATAACAGTGAGGCACTCAGACAATCTAATTAGGTTATTAAAATTACCTGTTTGAGAGCAACTAGATTTCCCTGAAAAGCTTCTATAGAAAGCTATTTTTGAATGGCAGGGAAAGGTGTACTAGGATCTTTTTGAGGAAATCTCATGTAGAAAAAATAAAGTAAAAACAAACCGAAACAAACTGAAATAGACCAACAAAACAAAGACAAAATACAAGGACCGTAACAGGTCAAGACTTACAGTTTCTGTGTAATTCTCTAGTTGTGAGTTGAGATGGTTTCACTTTCTTGCTTTCTATTTTTTTTTTTTAAATTCATATACCAGATTTATTGAGATGTAATTCACATACAATAAATTCAACTTATTTGAAATATCGAGTATGGCGACTTCTTTTTTTTTTTTTATTAAATCATAGCTATGTACATTGGTATGATCATGGGGCATCATACACTAGTTTCACAGACCGGTTGACACGTTTATATCACACTGGTTAACATAGCCTTCACTTTCGTCACATATAATGTGTCAGATTCATGGCTCCCCCTGAAGACACATCCGTAGCCTAAATGCCTTTGGTCTACCAAGTTTCTTTTCTGTGTCCAAGTG